>WWET01003667.1:49054-80131 GCA_011038615.1 Limnodynastes dumerilii
CTTTCCCTGTTCCCTGCTCCACACTCCAAACTGCCGGTGATCACGCACGTACTGAGTACTCAGCTGTCTCGTTGGGGGAGCCAAATCTTCCACCCCTACTTGTAAAGAGACTGCTTAATTTTTGAGCACTGTCATCAATCAATCAATTAATGGGGGCAGAATAAAAGACTGGATGGACACACAAGTAGGTGGCAGGAAGACTGGATGGACACACAAGGAGGGGGCAGGAAGACTGGATGGACACACAAGGAGGGGGCAGGAAGACTGGATGGATACACAAGAAGGGGCAGGAAGACTGGATGGACACACAAGAAAGTGTGGGATTTCAAAGTGGTACTTGACCTGTTTCAATAGTTGGAAACTAGCACAGTGTATAAAAAGGTTGAGCATTGAGTAACAAGTATTTTTGTGTCCCATTATAAAGTATATGCAAGCACCAAAATGTTCATCCTAGCTACTACAACCTCTATTTTATTAGTGATTTAAATTGCGAACACATCTTATGTTGAAAACGAGAAAGATACAGATGCAGATTTTGAGTGTTTACATTGAGTTCACTGCATTCCCAGCAATTTTGGATGAATTCCACTTTGATTACTTTGGAGACCTTTCAACTGAGTACAAAATACAAATTTTTATACAGAATTTTAAGGCATTCCACCTCCTGCATTTTGTTACATAGATTAATAGGAAACTTTGCGTAATTAATTATCAAACTTGTTAAATTATTAGGCTCACTTATAAGAAAGACTATAAAATTCGTTTTAGTTCTTCCAACAATATTATATTTATGTTGTGCAATATATCGGTCTCTTTCATTGTAATAATTCATTTCTTTTAGGTCCAATGTAACAATTTAGTTATTTTTCAAGACCTGATGCTCCACACTAATGAATATTTTCTGCACCATGACTGTTATGACTGTATGAGTACTCTGCAGAGGGTCCTGTGTTGATTGGAATTCTGGTGTTATTTTAAAGTACTTCTTCTTGCTAACACATAAATAAGTAGGCGAATACTTCTAATATGATTATAATTATTGTGTTGTGTCTGCGTCCTGATGGGTGAACTCAGTGCCAGTCTTGTAGTGGATTGTGAGAATATGGAGGGTGATGCAATCAGGTAAATGACTCTTGCTGGTTCAGGGCTTTGCATATGGGAATGTGTCATTCTGACATGTTATAAAACTAGACCAATATATATATGGCTTTCATTATTCACTCTCAGTTATAATATAACACTGATCAACATGGCAATTTTAGTTTTGTACTTTTGAACATATTTCATGTAATTTTATTTCTAAGACATCATTTTTGCCAACAGTTTAACCTTTATTAGAGCTCATCAGCTCTAATGACATTACCCAAAAGTTTATTATCTAGAATAGACATGTTTATTGGCCTCGGGTTGGATCCTGACATAATAACGTTAGGCAAGCTGCTCGCATAAGGCTATCGAAAAGATGGTACTACGCATACATGTGGCAGATGTTACGTAGCAGATCTCCCTGTCGTATGAAACGCAATATCGTATGCAAGGAGATCCATGAAGATAGGACATGCCAACCATAGGCTACCCTAACATACGCAAAGTAGGCAGTAGAGTCATTTACATTTTACAGAGTGGGAAGGGGTAGACTCTTCCATACATGCGTGCGTCAGTTGGACCTTTGAAAACAAATAGTCAAAATAAAGCACAATGCATCACATAAAACTATCCGTTATCTGTACAATATTTTCTGTCAACCAATCGCTAATACAGACAGTCACCATCATTATCATCCTTATTTGATTGTCTCTACGATCTTTCCTGTCTTCTCTCTCCCCTTTGTCTTCTCCTTTTCTCTCTCTCTCTCTCTCTCTCTCTCTGTCCCTCTGTCTACTCTTCCTCTGCCGTGTCCTATCCACTCTGTCTTCTTCTCTTCAGTGCTTCTCTCCCACTCTGTGTTCTTCTCTTCCCTGTCCTGCTTTCTTGACCACTGCTGGAGCTGTCTCGGTTTGTGCCCTGCCGATTGCCACTGGAGCTACATTATTTACAGGTAAGTGTTCGTTTTTGGTAAGAGGTTAATGTCAGGATAGGGCTATGTTTAGGGTTAAGAGTAAGGTTAAGGTTACTGTATAGTATATGGTGGCATTACCATATTTTATCCGACAGTTGTCGAGTTAATGACCCTGTCAGATAGAGAAAGTTGTCCTTTGCTGGTGTGGGTCACCGCTGAGAAGGGCCGTTCTCTCTCTGCCAGCTCTGAACTGGCTGGGAAAGCAATTGCTTTTGCCTCAAAGAGGCACAGCAAACAATCCCCGGAGCACCGAATACAGTGCTCCAAGTGATAAGTATGAAATCTAAGCACAACTCTTACCCTAATCCTTACACTGACCCTCCTCTTCCATGACCCTAACCCTCCTTTCCCCACAGCCTAACCCTAAAACTCCCTTCCCCACAGCCTAACCCTAAGACTCCCCTTTTATGACCCAAACCTTAACCCTTCCTTCCCTGCAGCCTGACCCTAACCCTCCCTTCCCCACAGCCTAATACTATTCCTCCCTTCCCCACAGCCTAACCCTAAGACTTTCCTTCCATGACCTTAACCCTAACCCATTTTTTCCCAGAGCCTAACCATAAAACCTGCAGTGGAGTCTGCGGAGTGAAGCGGCTTCAGAATATCAATGGGTAAGTATGCCGATTGGCACTCTTACCCATTCTAAAAAGAAATTTGGAAAATGCTGCCTTTTCAAAATAGAGACAGCAGAAAATCAATTTTAGTCTATCTATTTCTAAAAGACATTGGTGTAGATCCAGAACTACGTTTGCCGTACGTTTATTCGCGTAGCGTATTTTCATGTGCGTATATTCTATACACTCCCCTAGTAACACCCCTTGCATGTCACCCCTTAAACGTACGTATTTTGTCAAGATACGCTTTCCAAACCCTACCTGAACTTTTGCCAACGTAACCGCAGTGATACGCACACGTACGTATGGGCAACACGAAATTACGCAGCTAAGCACGCCCATACTGTACACTTTAAATACAAACCCCCGCCTACTTAACGTATTTCAGATGTATTTTGGACTCACGTAAAATTGGTACGCCCACACGTAAGTATTTACGTGACACATACGTGAATGGCCCATACGTTCACAATCATGCTATATTACTGTGCGTATTTTCTATGGTGCACATGCGCAGTACTTACCAAAAAGCAATTTTAGTTTAGAAGTGTTGTTCTGGATCTGGCCCATTATTCGTGGCAGGGGGTCTCACCGGTCTTCTGGCGCTGAAGACCTTTTTAATGCATTGCTGGGGATAAGTCTGAATAACAGTAATAAAGAAATAAAAAACAAAAAAAATAATAATAATACTAGTGAATAACAGAGAAATATATTTGCATATAGCAGATAATACACTCATTATTTTAAGTCCCACAAAAGCACAGCACCAGACAATATCCAAATCTGCATATCAGACATAAGTATAGAGAATAAATTCAATACTCTTGTTTGTTCCAAAACCCATGAGTTTGGATTAGTGTTTGGTTTTTTTTTTGCTTCTTGTTGGTTGACATTTTGTTGTATAGTTGTCTTTCTTTATAAAGTAGTCGATAAGGAATGTTCAGTGGCAGACACAGAGAATCAATCCTTATTCAATGTAGATTCCTGTCGCCTTGGTTTCTAGGGGTTTGTATACAGAACAGATAATGTAGTCTACTGTTTGTTCTTTGTCCTTTGTTTTCAAATTGCATTTTTTGTTATGTATAAGTAAGAATGCTTCATTTTAGTTTATTGTTAAAGTTTCATTTTCAGTCACATTGCAATTTTGTATTTGAAAGGGGCAAATTCTGATCTTTTTGAGACTCAGTAAAGGATAAACAAAGCTATGTAGAAGGGAGAGGGTGAGAGTGAGTGAATGAGTGAAAGGGGGGAAGAGAGAGAGAAAAAGAGAGGGGGGGGGGGTTTAAAAAGACAGAGCATACAAATCACTGTATTTACTAAACAGCGATTTGTAAACTTTATTTAAACTTGCCTCTAACTCCGGCGAGATGGGTGTGAGTGTTGATTTAGGTCAAATTGACAGTCACTTAGAATAAAAAAAACACCTGTTTTTCCTTTTTTTATGATGTGCGGCAGGTACAAATCTGATCCCCCTTTGGGCTTTTGATGTCTGGACTGGATCGGGGGGCCCCTGACCCATTAGACCCTAGGTGTCCCATGCCTAGGGCCGCCTCTGCAACAAACATTCAGCCTTTTCAACTTTTTCTGAAGATGATGGGCTGGATCCAGACTTAAGTGCTTAAAATGTGTTACTCCTGGGCTGAACCATGTTGATTGCAGGGGGAGTCATATTTCATCTGTTGCAAACAGTATTAGAGTTGAGAGGTGATGTTTCCTATCCCAAGTCTAAATAACAGTGTGATAGTAAAGCTGGTCAGTATCTGTGTGCAGTAAGCAATTCAAAGATATATCCCTGCATGCAAAGAATACAATTAACTTGACTCCCCCTGCAATCAACATGGTTTAGCCAGGAGTAACTCATTTCAAGCACTTACTTAAGTCTGGATCCAGCCCCATGTTTCTTTTGAAATTCTTTCACTTGAAGATCCTTTCAAATCAGAGTATTAGAAAAGTTTGCTTGTTACAGACGACTATATTAAAAATTTCCACAGTAAGATATTATTCTAAAATATTTTTTATTTATTATTGTATGAATCACAGTCTACAGAGTCTTCATATACATAGAATATGAATATTATGATAAAAGACTTGAGTTGGAGCCCATCTGTGAAAATTCTGTACATGTCCATAGGGAGAACACAGGCATAACATAGTGTATCAGATGGAATAGATGAATTTGGAAGAGACAGTATATATCACAATGCTAACATGGATTTTACTGCTATGTATCACATGAAAGGATTTCCTCAGAAAAGAGAGCGACATCTCCCTTGGTAGAACATGTACCATGGCAATGATTCAGCACAGTGTCCATAAAAATGACTGATCCTCTTGTACAGACACTTGTGCCTCAGTATATTATTATCATATCTGAAAGTGATGTAGCACATGCTTCTTTTAAAAGGAAAGTGTGACACGTGACAATCACATTTAATTGTATGATGAGAACTGAAGTGTTTCTTCAAATGACTGTACGTGGCTCTGTTAATGTGATTAAAATTTACATTGTTGTTTTGTCTGACAAAGATAATTTTTAAACGATAAAATGAATGTGAAATAAATGAATGTGAAAGACATGGAACATGGCTCATTACTCTGATGTAAGTTTATAAGTATTGGTTGAAACTGAGAGGTTGCAGTATGGAATAATAGAAATAGAGGCCATTTACTAAGCTGCATAGCTACCAATCAGATTCTAGATGACATTCTCTAGTATGTAATAATAAAGTGAGAGCTACAATCTGATTGGTTGCTCTGGGCAACAGTTCCAAACCCCCCAACTTAGTAAATCTGGCCATTGGATGATTAGAAGTGGCAGTATGGAGTAATAGGAGAGTTGTATGGAATATTAGATGAGAACATATAGAATAATAGAAATAAATGTAGAATTACAGAAATGGCAGTGTGAAATATAGGTGAAGGTATACAATAATAGAGGTGAGGTATAGAATATGGTTGAGGTATGAAATATTTGAAATAGAGAAACAAGGTATAGAATGTTAGAATATTGATTATTAGAAGCAGAGTATGGAATGTTACAAGCAGGATATTGTCTGAGCGCTGTGTGGAGTTTGCATGATTTGTTTTGGTTTTTTGTTTGTGTTTTTGTGTGTGTTTGCTTTAGACTAAAAAGAAAATAGACTAAAAAGTATCCCTTTGGAACTTTTTTTTCACAACATTAGTGGACACCTCTGTCCTTTCCTTCTGGGAGACAGCCTTTATGATGTCCGCGTTGAACCAGGGATTCCTGCAATAAACTCTGTCTGGGAAGATCTGTGGCTCAGGACTAAGCAGAACTTGGAAGGTTAAGCATGGTACCGATGCCCCCCTTGTACCTCCACCACTCACTGGGCCTGGCCAGCCCTGCCTCACGGGAAATATGGTGCTATGATGGGAAATATATCACTATGGACCAGATCCAGACTTGTGCCCGGAACCTACGCACGCACGCAAAGTGTATGTGTTCCGTAGTATAGAAAATCCGCAATAAGGGGCTGTACTTCCCCTCCGCCTGCAAAGGTGGGCCGAGGGAAGTATGTAAGTTGTACAGTATGGGATGAGTTCAGCGGTCGTACATTTCAGTAAAGGATTACCAATGGCAGCGTGCCTCCCATAAAGTCTGCACCAGAGATTGGAGTGACAGGGGGAGCTCATTCTCTTCTCTTGTGTGTACTGCCAGGCTCTGGATCCGGTCCTATGTCCCCAGTCCGTACTTCACAGGTAGGGTCAGAGGATATTCAGTCATACTTTTCCAACTTATGTTAAACGGTATGAGAGGAATGAGCACAGTAAGTGCAGCTTGGAGGCTTTTGATGTATCAGGAAAAAGTGGGTGAAACTGAGCTAATGTCACCCTTCTCCTGTTTCATCTCTCGGCATCACTTTAACTAATATTAGCTTTTTATGTTAGTATTTTTACATAACTCCTTCAGCCCTCACAGAGAACACTCTGCCTGAGGCAGCTGCCTGTGTTAACTGCAACATAAGCACAAGAAAGGGTCTACTTTCCATTCAGGTCAATGCTTTTATGAGTTTACTATTGTCCTTTCCAAAAGTGTTTTTACATTAATTCACTGAACAAATGGAAAATATGTGCATAATATACAGTATAAAGTGGATGATAATGGAAGAAATGTGCGAGAAGGTGTTTCAGCTGGATAGGAGTTATTAAATAAACTATTTTACATCCATATTCTCATATGAGACTTGGAGGATTTGGCATTATCCAGACATCAATGTTTTTGCTTCGGGTCAGACCCAGACCTAAGTGTACTTTAAGCATGATCTCGTAGCGTATTTACATGATCGTAAGTACTATGCACTCCCCCGGGCACTCCCCTTGGTCGCATGTAATTTACTTGATTTACGAGTACCAAACCCTACCTTAACTTTTCCTTGTGTAAGTACGGTCGTACATAATGGATTGACGTATGTAACGGCCTAACCCGGCACATACTGTAGCATTTAAATGCCTCCTCCGCCTACAAAGCGTATTTCCGGCTGACGTATAGATGACCCGCCCCTTTGTTCGTAGTTGCGGGGAAGGTCTGTACGATCAGAGTTACGACGCCTAACATCTGCGCAGTGTATACAAAAAGTCAAAATTACGCAAGCAGCTAGCGTAAATACGCTCTCGTACTGAACTCAGGATCTGGCCCGTTGTCACTAATCCCAATAACATGGATGGAAATGCGACCATACAGTACCTTAATTTTGTCCATTTTACAGTGCAGAAATTCCCATAACATAGAATTGTGGATTAATATGCAGAGAGAAAGGAGATACCTGGGTGTGGGGCTCCGGTCCGAATGGCCGATTTTCGAATCGACCATTCCTCCCCAGCCAGTTGCGAACTGGCTGGGATTTCGATTGTATATACCTCGAGGAGGAACAAGCTTTCGGTGCTCCGAAAAGTGTAAAAAAAGAAAAGTCCACCACTCCTTTCCCTAATTTTTACCCTAACCCTCCCCTCTCACTACCCTAACCCTCTCTTCCTGGCAGCCTGACCCTAACCCACCATCTCCCGCAGCCTGACCCTAACCCTCCTTACCCTACAGTCTGACCCTAACTCTCCCTCAGGTGACCCTATCAGAAAAAGGGAAATTCGAAAAGTAGCTTTCGAATATCCCTTTTTCGGAAGCTACACTTTCTAACTAGAGATTGCAACCGGAGATACCTAAATTGTAAATTCACTGAGAGAGAATACCCACTTGTAAACTCAACCCAGCCCCATTCTTCAGAAGTGTCATTCCTTTTAAGTCTGAATGGGATAGAATGTATTCTGATTGATTAGTTACAGAAAGCAGCAGTAATCTGATTGGAAGTCGGGATCCACTAAGTTATTATTATTATTATTATTTGAAACTAACAGAGCTTATACTAAGGCTATACACATCCTCATCACCTGTCTTGCCACCCTTAAGTCTATACTAAATGCCTAATCGAGACTAAGGGCCTGATTCCCAGTTAATAAGCTGCTGCTTTTTGCATTTGTATTTTTAGGAACAGTTTAACTGTGCATACATAATACTCTTATTTACGCAATCTACATAGGATTTAGGAATGTACATCCCTTAAGAACGATTTTCAAAGCCGTTCGTGATGAGTTAAGTAAGAAGGGGCGTGCCTGGCCAACTTAAGAAGAAAGTTAAGAAAAATGGGTAGGGGAGGTATTTAAATAGGGCAGTAAGGGCGTGGTTTGCTAAGTACGTGGGTACTTTAACAACTTAAGGCATACACGCAGGAAGATAAGGCTGCCTTTGGCCTGTCAAGGGAGTTGTCATGCGTATAATAGTTCTTATCTCCCTTCTTAACTGTGAGTCAGGTCCTAAAACTTCTCTCTTGTCGGTTCTACTCTGCAACCCCTCTCTGTCAGGATCAGCACTGGTTTCAATTTTGCTTCTAAATCCACTAGCTCCTCACCCTCACCTACAAAGCCCTCTCTAGACCACCACTCCCTACGATCCTCTATAATCGTCCAGTGTCCACCATCTACAAACTTCTCCTGTGCTGTTCCTCTTCTTTGGAATGATCTCCCTCAATCTATCAGGTTATCACCAGCCTGTGAATTTTCAAGCAATCTCTCAAAACTCTTTTCTTTAGGAAAACGTACCCCTGCTATTCCACTTACCCATAACTCTCCATTGACTCCTTTTTGCATGTCTCTCTCTTTATCCCTTGTCCCTGCCCTCTCCCAACTCCCACCTACTCTTCCTTCAGTACTCTTTTCTAGTCTCCTTTCTCTTTCGTGAACTGCGTGTTTTCTATCTATCCCTATATCTTGTGATCAGGGCCCTCAATCCTCTTGTCCTCCATCTCCTTCGGTCTCATCTCTGCCCCCTCTGCAATGATATCTGAATAGTTTTGTCTTGCTGTCAACTTTGTTCCATCACTTGTACCACAATATATGCCTTGTTTATCTTTAATCCATATTCCTGTTATGTCTGTGCTTGTACATTATCTGTAAAACACTGTGGGCCCTTTGTGGCAGCTTATAAATATACATTAATAATAAAAAAAAATCAGCCTCATGTAGAGTTGAGAGTATTTGTATTACTAAAAGTGTATGATGACAAGATATTTTCAAAACAGGTCGGGCAGGTGCTAATCAATATGGGTAGAAGTATCATACTTGAAAATATTTTGACAGTCTGGCATCATTCACAGAACCTGTACTAGGAATACAGGGATCCTATGGGAGCCCTGCAGGACCAAACCTGTATCCCTGCCTTACTTCATGGAAATAGAATTGGCCCTACAGGGTAGGAGCCCTGTATTTCCAGCAAAGTCTATGTGAATGACGCTGTTAGACAGCGGCATACCAGCAAAGCCCCGCAGAGGAAGAGGGTGAAGACAGCAAGGGTAAGTACATTTTAAAATAGAAGGGGCACACAAAAAAGGAGTAGTAGGATGGCTGGGACATACAAGGGGATGAAAGAGAATGGCTGGATGCAGAAATTTTTTGGGGGAGAACCAGAAATGTTTTCTGCCCTGGGCTCTGCTAGGTCTAGAAATGGCACTATATGCTACAAACGGAAACCCCACTGATTGGAATTGGTACCAACAAAATATTGAACAGGCGCGTTCATGTGCTCATGCAATGCATTTATAAACAGTGCTCAACACTCATACATGAGGCCAGATTTAATAAGATGCAGGAATTGAAAAGTGGAGATATTGCCCATTGCAACCTTTCAGGTTTCTAAATGACATTTTCTAGTATGTAATAGGAAAGTAAGAGCTAGAATCTGATTGGTTTCTATGGGCAACATCACTACTTTTCCTTTCCCGCAGCTTCGTAAATCTGGCCCACGGAGTGCTGAGCACTGTTTTAAGCTGTCAAGCTCTGGCAGCTTCTTTCATGCAGATGGACCCGCCTAGCCCTGCCCCCAATACCACATGGCACCACCCATCCAGAATGGTTACGTCCTGTCCCTGATATTCAACATCCACAAAAACTTTTCACTTGTATGTATTACTGTTACGTTACCTACTGACACCACACAACAGGACATGGGGCATGATCCAGACCTATGCCTACTTGCGTTTTTACGCTCGGCGTAGTCGTAAATAATTTGTTTTCCATGTTCTGCGCATGTGCAAGGAAGATGTTACAACCAGAAACTCTGAACGTACTTACGAGCATACGATCACCAACGTAATTATGGACAAAGGGGCGTGCCAGACATGCGACACCCATAATTACGCTTCGGAGGTGGGTTGAGGCATGTAAATCGTACAGTATGGGCGTGCTAAGCGTCGTAACTATGCATGCATGCCCGCGGTTATGCTCAGAAAAGTTAGGGTAGGGTCTGGTCGGCATAAGACGGCATAAATATGGACGACCGAGGAGAGTGCCTAGGGGTGTGATTCGTAGGTACACTGGCGTAAATTCACTACGTACAAGAGCGTATTATTGGCATAGGGGCCTGGTGTTCACTGGAGCCTCTGATGGCGAGGACAGGCTTGTGTGGAAGGCACCCAGCAAGTCACGGCCCCTGGCAGTGGGTCCAGTAACCAAAAGGTAAATTCTGAGTGATGACTTCAGCCTAGAGTTTTATGGGCTGGAACACTCAGAATCTAGCGATGGTGAGAGTAGAGAGGAGCTGATAGGGAAGGACAGAGTCCTGTAAGCCGCTGAATAATGAACCACCCAAAAGTATAGGAGTGAGGCAAGATACACTCGATTGATAGAATGCACACAGAGGTAGAGTAGGACTGAAGCCCACTCTAACAAGTGCCTGAGAGTACTGTGAGAACAGATATAGTGCAGATTGTAAGTCACATTCACAAACAAGAGCAGGATGGAATAGCACTGAAATAGAGAGGTGTGTAGATGGGAAAATACACACACAAACACACAAACACACACACACGCGCAGGATGGAATAGCACTGAGAGAGAGAGAGAGAGAGAGAGAGAGAGAGAGAGGTGTGTTTACATGGAAAAATACACACACACACACAAGTGCTGGATGAAATAGCACTGAGAGAGAGGTGTGTGTACATGGGGTAATACACACACACACGTACAGGATGGAATTGCATTGAGATAGATGTGTAGATGAGAAAATACACACACACGTGCAGGATGGAATAGCACTGATATAGAGAGAAGTATGTACATGGGGAAATACACACACACAAGTGCAGGATGGAATAGCACTGAGATAGAAAGAAGTATGTACATGGGGAATTACACACACACAAGTACAGGATGGAACTCGGAAAGTCGAGAGGAAATAGCTGAAACAGGTAACACCACAAACAATGAAGAGCCTTGGTCTTTTGTGTTTACACAGATTTATATTCATGCTGCTATCTGTTTGCACGATTTATATGTGAATGTAATTTTGGTATTTATGTTTTTAGAAAAAACAATTGTATTTTCTGAATCACTTGTTTTTTACATACATCTATATACCTGGTATACACACCAATAAACTAGCACAAGGCAACACACAGTGTGAAAATGCCACTGCCGGTTCTATATAAGGGCTGCTGATTGGTCTGCAACCTTCACACCCCTTTCTCTAATTGGCTGGCGCTGTGGCTGAGATTGACAGCCAGAACACCTGTAAAACCTACAGCAGGAGTGCACGGCCATTAAATAGACTGCAGCAGGGGGTGTCCAAGTGGGATTAACTTAATCTTTACTGGCCACCAGAACTCATCTCATATAACATAAAGGGAAACACGTTCTTTTAAAGTTAACCTGTTTTTCCTTGGACAACATTTACCATTTGTGTTAATACAATAACATTATGTTTCAATTGTCCAATCCAACAACTGATATTTAATTATATTGATGAAAAGGTACTACTATTGAAAATCTAGGGTGCTGATAGAATCAGACCATTGTATTCTAGGAGAAGGACATTTTTTGTACAGATAAGTAATGTATTTTTAGCCATGACCTACAACCTTTCATATACTTAAATGTATATAGCATGCTGTTCCTTTCCTTTATTACACAACAATGATGGAAATGTGATTTCATTGCAAACAACACATGGAGCTGACCTAAAGGTTAAATTGCTCCATAAGCAATTTTTCACCTGCTTTACACTTTTCCTTTTCATCTAACCCAATCTGTGGGCATAATAGACTACAGACTATAAGACAATAAACTGTAAGTGCATTGATTATAGGGTGATGGCTGGGAGGTTGAAGTTGGTTATGTAGATATGAAGGATTTAATCAGATTTTTTTTTTAAGAATGCAAATTGTGAAATAGAAGACAGAATCACCTAATGAACAAAAAAGAATTCCACATATATTGCAGAGATTAATGAAAAATCAGGAGAAAGCCGCAGAAATATAAAAGGTCTATTGATGTCTTTCATCAAAGCCGTAGTATAATGGGAGATTGGCGTAATACAGAAATTTGCATAAATAAAGTTGCATATCATTTTGTAGGTTAGAGAAAAAAAAAAGATTAACTATAATTTGAAGAAATCAATATGTGGCAGCATGCTTTGATTGGCCCTGCCACAGGGCTGCATGTTCTAGTGGGCAACCAAAGTACCATTTATCATCAACAGCATGCTGCCAATGGTATATGGTAATTATCCGCTTAATCTGGCGTTTCCCAGAACATATCTTAGAACAGCGCACCAGGAAGCGATATCTTCGACAGCTCCAGGTAGGAATGTAATTCTAATACAATCCTATGATGACAAATGTGATCAAACTGCAGGAGAGTTATGTGACATAAGTGGAATAGCCTCTCATTAGAGGTGGTAGAGGCTAACACAGTAAGACTATATAAAAATGCTTAGGATAAGCATAAGGACATTTTAGTGGTTGGGATCCAGAATTGTGCGAAACACAAACTTGTGAGCATTTCATGCATGCGTTCTGCATATGTAACAAAAAAACACAGGCCGCGCTTCTAATTCAATATATATTTAATGTGTGCAAGTGTATATATAAATGGAGTGTTGCAGCCAAGGACCAAAGTGACCACTATGTAACTACAAGGAACAAAAGAGAGGTCCGGCGCTCCAAACAAGCATTATATAACACTATGTGTCAGCACATACATAAAAAGGAGGTTTAGGTCACAATATAGCTATATTGGGTTAAGCTCACCTGCCCAGCATCAAGGCACCTCCTGTAGGTGAGTCCCTATCCATCTGCTATATGTGTACTCAGGACGTCTATGTTAAGACACTCCTACTATTTGAACAGTGTTCAAGCAGCCATTTTGTAGGAGGGATCAAACTCCCAAAGTGAAACTAGCAAAGTAACAAAAAAACACAGGCCGCGCTTCTGATTCAATATATGAAATGTATGCAAGTGTATATATAAATGGAGAGGTGCAGCCATGGACAAAAATCACCACTATGTAACTACAAGGAACAAAAGAGAGGATCTGGCGCTCCAAACATGCATTATATAACGCTATGTGTCAGCACATACATAAAAAGGAAGTTTAGTTTACAGTATAGCTATATTGGGTTAAACTCACCTTCAGTATATGTGTGCACATGAAGGTTACGCTTCAGAACAGCTTGGTTAAGCCCTTATGTATGAACCTTCATTACGCACTTGCCCCATTTTCCATAGGGTGGGTGCATAAAAGTTAAAGGAAGGTCCGGGGTACGGAAGTGCCTTATGTGCAAGTGAAGTGAATTGCCCTTGCATATATGGAATACAGGATCCCACTTTTCTAAGTTTGCTTCCGCTGTGTAGGATTGCTGGATTAAACCCTGTGAAAGCCTCTTGGCAGTCAAAAGCTCAGGGACCCCTCACAAATTATCGCCTAGAACATTTTTAATTTTACCAACCAACCATTTTTATAAATAGTATTTTCTCTATACAGTCTTTAATGTAAAGTTTTCATTTCCTAAAGTTGATTATTTATTCTATCTTTTGGAAACAATTTTAAAAAACTTGATTGTAATTTTCTTTCAAGATCATTATTTTGATCTGTTGTCAGTGGGGCCCCTAAGAGGCATGGGGCCCAGATGCCGGTGCCTACTCTGTCTATTTGGTAATCCAAATCTAGGTCTGTTTAATGGGCAAATGGACCAAGAGGCTTTTATCTTCCATCAATTTCTATGTTTGCTTAATTGCCTAATAACTAAATAAAAAAGAACAACTGTTTCAGATGTTTAAGTAAAAGAAGAATAGTACATATTGCCCCACATTAATAGAAATACAGTTGTGCTCAGTTAAAACTTTTCCAAAATCAGGGAAAATTCTGCCATGCCAAGTCATTAAACCTTTGTTTACTTATCCATTAGTAGCTGCTGGCTTCCTGCAGAGATCACACTATGGAGCTGACTTCACCCTTTCAATGTCCAACATAAAGAGTGTAGACAATGCCTATGTACATCCTTCATAATTTAATTTTGACTATTTCTGCTGCTGAATCCCCAATTCATTTTGGGATTTATTTACAAAGCTTTAAAAACTTCATTTTGTGGAATTATAAAGTTATAACTCCAAAAATGAACTTTTTACTATTTACTAACGCTGCACTGCCATGAAAATCAACAGTTTCCATGGTGAAGCATTCAAACTAGTCCTGTGCTCGCCGGCCCATTGTTTTCAATGTGGGCCGGCGCTTTAAGTTATTTACTAACCCTCAGAGCGGAGTTTTATACTCCACTCTGAGAGTTCAAATAACGCCATCTCAGACTGGTGTTCAAACTTCGATTTCAGCAATCTCTCCATATAACTTCCTTTTTTCCCCCCTAATAGCTGTTATTAGGGGGAGAAAAAGGGGTGTATATATATGGGGAGACCGCCGGAATATATGTAACTACAAGATGTGTTTAAAAAAAAAAATATTTTTTTATAAAATTAAAAAACAAATAAAAAACAACAGAAATAAGAAAAAAACGATAGAATAGCTTGAAATACTTACCTTACCAAAGGCGCGTCTGTCCGCAGGTACCGGTCCCGTCATGAAGAGTCTGCTCATGCGCAGTGCTTCTCATGCTGAGGCTTCACTTTTTACAAAGTCCCAGCAGAGAGCCACTGCACATGTGCAGACCTTCCAGTCACACAAAGAAAGCCCGCGATGACTGAAGAAAGCTCGAATGTCATCGCGGGACAACCAGCGGAGGATGAGTCTTAGTAAATAACAAGAAAGTAGCTCCCAGATTCGCAGAGAGACAATTCAATCCTGGATGAGCTACTTTCTCATTCGCTAAGTAAATAGAGTCCTAAATTACCACTGATTGCAAACATTTGTAAACAAATGGAACTTGGTAGAAGTGGAATTTGCTACCTTATCTAACCATGTATAGTTTCCATCTTAAGAAAAAAGCTACGCCCAGACATTGCCTCTCCCCGCCCTCCCCGGCTAATCTAAATCCCTCCCCCCTCCCACTTCTGCCTAATCACTCCCCGAAGCAGCATTACACCGCCTCTAACTAAACTAACTGGTAAGTAGATTGCGTGTGTAGTAGGTAATACACACCTAAGAAGCAGAAGCTTCTTAGGTGTGAACACGATCCTCTATGTAAAAAGGTATGTGAACTCTTACTCATGGAGTTTCGTTCATATACCTAGACCAATGATACAACTACCGCTAATTCATAGTGTAGTCCAGGATAAGGCTTTATCTGCGTGGTGTTTTTATGTCCTCCACATGTTTCCTCCACTCCAAATACATGGTGGTAGGTATATTTAATAAATTATGTTAGGGATTAAAAATGGCATATGTAAAGATTGTGTAAGTAATATATATGGGGATAGGTGTATATTTGCATGATAATGTTGTAAATATACAAGGGGTTTAAATAAAGAGCTATGGAGTTGATGTGCTAACTGCAGGGTCATAATGAAGTTAGAGAGGGGTTGGTGCAGAAAGAAAATTAATGAGAGTCTACTGATAATAGAATGGGATTGGTTAGTGGTACTTGACCTCACTATATGATTGGTGACTGTTACACACTATAAAAAGACTGAGAACTTCTGGTCTAGATGGTTAACACATTGGGCATTTCCCAAACACTTTCCAGAACTATAAGTGACAGTTCAATTTCAGACAAGGCACTGGCTCTTTCTGAAGCTTTGTCACAGTAGTTTGCTAGACTTCACATCATATATTCACCCTATTGTCAAAGATTGCCACACATCTCTGATTGTTAGAGAATGGAGACAGATGGGAATAGTTACAGGAAGATAAATCATTTTGTAACTGATTATAATTCCAAAAAGAAAAACATTATTGATACCTGCTTAAACAAATAATAAATATTAATAAATTCTGAAGCTACATAGACAAGCATCATCACAATAAATCCCTCTTTAGTCTGTAATTGGATTGCATGTTTAATAAGTGTTGATCGCTGTTTAGTTGATGAAACACGACTGATCTGTGTACTATTGTTATACCAATATTCTTCTTCAGTAAGGTAGTTATTGTTATTTCTTTTGTATTAGAAGTGTTTATAAAGTACTGTATTAGTGAAGGTCAAGCAGGAGCTGAAATCAGTGCAACACATCAATATTTAATTTTCAGATGCAAAACTATTTGTCATCCAGATGCATGCATTGAAGCAACCTCAGGTGGGGACTGATTTGTGGGCCAGATTCAGAGATAACATCCCTGTGAAGTAAATGCAGAGGAATCCACAATCTCTGGGCTTAGCTATTCACACATCCATTAACTTAACCACTCTCACTCTCTTAGAAGACTAACCAAAGCTACTATGCATAATAAAAGATAAATAATCCTTTTGGATAGCGCTGTGTATGCAAAAAGAACACAAATTAAAAACGGACTAAACTAAGAGAAGGGGCAGGGTGTGCATAAATAGATTCAAAAGTGCTTATGTGTCCATATCTTTTCACAAAACTCAGTTGAAGTCACCATGTAAAAAACAGAGAAAAGGAAATGGTTAAGATCATAATTTAATTAAACATAAATAACATCAAAAAATCACAATGAGGTTAAAAAACCTATAATGAGCTCAACAATAAAACACAGAGTCCATACCCGTTGGTACCCGATGGAAGACGTGGTTCAAAACCCGATGCTTGGATGTAAATACCCTGGAACCGTCCTAGATGGGAAACATCAGAGGGGAACTGAAGGATGAAGCCGCCGAGACGAAGTCACTGGATCAACGGGCTGACGTGTTTCGAGGGGGTCGCCTCTTTTTCAAAGTGGTCGACCCCCTCGAAACGTGTCAGACCGGTGATCCAGTGAGTCCACAGCACAGCACTTCATTCTGACGGCTTCATGCTTCAGTTCCCCTCTGATGTTTCCCATCTAGGATGGTTCCAGGGTATTTACATCCAAGCATCGGGTTTTGAACCACGTCTTCCATCGGGTACCAACGGGTATGGACTCTGTGTTTTATTGTTGGGCTCATTATAGGTTTTTTAACCTCATTGTGATTTTATGATGTTATTTATGTTTAATTGATCTTATGATCTTAACCATTTCCTTTTCTCTGTTTTTTACATGGTGACTTCAACTGAGTTTTGTGAAAAGATAGGGACACATAAGGGCTTTTGAATCTATGCACACCTTGCCCCTTCTCTTAGTTTAGTCCATTTTTAATTTGTGTTCTTTTAGCACACACAGCGCTATCCAAAAGGATTATTTATCTTTTATTATTATTATTTTTTTGTGAGGGTGTAGGACCCTCTTTTAATCATTTTGTTTTTGGCTGCAGTGTTTTAAGTGCAACTAACTCCAAATATCATTTAATTTACTAACCAAAGCCACTGCCTGCCTTAACTTTTCCTGCTCAAAATATGGAAGTCTAGACTAGTGGGCTTCAAGAGGACACACCTATACTGTACAGAGTAATAAGAAGGATAGCCTACAGGCAAACTCAACCTGGCCCTTCTGTTGAAAGCTATTGAAAGTGTAAGTTCTTTTAGCTCTGAATGAATCCCAATGTGTTCCAATCATGTCGATAGGATCATGTAAAGAAAAACAAAGCAACTATGATCCGGTTATGGCCTACAGACTGGCCCACTATTGAACTACCTCGGCCCAGATGATGTCGTTCAGAATGTTCCCAATAGGTTTCCCCTGGCTAAAATATGAAATCCAGCAGCTGGGTGTAGTAATGCAGTACAGACAAAGCCCTGACTCTCCTGGTATTATAAAACTACAACTCCCAGCATTCTTCAGCAGTATAAGCATAACTGACACCTGACAGAGCATGATGGAAGTTGTAGTTTTACAATTCCTGGAGTGCCACTTGTTTCCCTATGCTAGCTTTAGTAAATAAGTCTGACACTCATAAAAATCCTATTATTAAAGTAGGACAAATGAGAGTCAATGGGGCTGCTTTGTCTGTTGCACTATGATCTTATTAATGCAGAGTTAAAATTATTAGATTGTATCATGCCCTATTTCTCATGCATTAATTCGCTCTACCAGTCAAATAAAAAAAAAACACTTTCCTCGCATCTTCCCTTTTATTACTAGAGTTCTGGCTAAAGTAGTATTTTTAATAAATAACATTCCTGGCTTAGAAGGAGCCTATTTTTCAGCAAGTAAGCATCTAGCCAGCCATTTAATATCCCTGATTACATTTAATCCTTGGTCTATTTTTCTAATAAGAATTGCTTCACATCTAAAAGTGTTGAGGGTTCTCTTTTGTTATGATTTGTTCCTTAATCCTTTATTATATGAGTTTTTACCACCTCTTCTGGGAGTCTGTTTGGTAATTCCTTCACCCTTTTCTATAGAACCAGAGCTTCTTTACAATTCCCCGAATCTTATGCCATCTCCAGAACATAATACCTTGTCCTAACATTTTCTTTTTCCCCCAGATCTGCTTTGGTGCGTGTGTGTTATGTGTGTATGTGTTTAATCCCTTCATGTATTTGAAAAGTTTCAATCACCGTTTTCATTCTATAAATACAGAGGTGCCAGCAAAAAAATGGAACCTTCAGGGAGAGGAGGAGAACTGTGCAGCTTATGCAGAGATTAATAGGAATCCAGCGGAGAGAGTTTAGGAGGTCAGAAATACATACTATTCAAGAATGACAAGAGATTTAATATTGCTATAATTTATTTATAAAGCGCTAACATACTAAAGGTAAAATGAAACAATTACAAGCATAGTTTTAAAACTATCTACAATGGTATTTGTTTAAATTTATAGCAAAAACTTTCCTTGTGGAAAGATACTCATCAAGAAAAGGAATACTTAAATATATATTTATGTGTTCTGTCATATAAAACCTTCTATCAGACTGCAAACTAAAATGTTGTGTTCTGCCTGTGCACAGAATACTAACCTGTCTATTTCTCAGCTCTGCAGATTCCGTTTCACACTGTCTCTGGTGCTAAAAGTCAACACAAGTTCACACTAGATTTCAGCGGCACAGCAATCGAAAAAAACATACATGCCGAGACAAACAAGAAATTATATTCCACAAGTACACAGAACTAGGACAGTTTAATAATAAATATATTTATATTCTTAGTATTGTCTTCAAGATAATGGCTAGAAAATAAAAAAGCCCTGTAGTTCCTTAGTTATAATAAAAATTCTAAATCTGAATGGTAAGAGAGAGATTTGGGATTAGAGGGGGAAGGTATGAGAACCTTTGACCAGCAGATGGTGTCATAGGGCTGGATCCAGACTAAAGTAAGTGCTTAAACTTAGTTACTGGTTGCCCAGAAACCCCCCAGATTGAAAGATATAAAAAATATAGAAAAATTAGCAAAAAAAAATGTGAAAATGCAAAAATGGGCGTGGCTTTGCGGGTGCCGCAAATGGGGCATGGCTTAGAGGCCATGTGATCTGGAATTACAAGGAGGAAGATGGTCCTGGCCTGTGCTGCATTAGGAAAGCAGGTGGGATTGGTGCATGGGCCACTACAAATACAACAGTGCTTATGCACTGACACAGGCTCTGTACATCGTGTAATGTGCTTGTGCTCTACTAATGCATTGTCTACTGCTATTACTATTAGATCTGTTCCTTCAATATAAAACTACTATTTTACTGTGTGAAAGAAGTAACTTATAAATCACCAATAAAAAAAAATCAAAACAGAACTTGTTACAGCCAATAACCAAAGCAATTCCTTAATGTAGAATATTTTATTATTTTCAAATCTACATTATAAATGTCCTGCTTTCACAGAGAACCTTACTGGACATCTAACGTCTCGGCAGTCAGATAGTACGACCATATTATCAGTATTGTCATTTTACATATGTTTTATTTTTAACAGTGCATCATATTAAGTAGCTCTTCATAATTTTACACACATCAACCTCTGCCGCATTACAGTCTAATTGTCTAAAAAAAACACACACACACATACACATGCACACACACACACATACATACACACATACACACACTAGGGGTAATTTTTGCCTCATGCAGTATGACATTGTGGGTGGATCAGGAGAAGAGCTTGGGCAGGACGCAGTGGAGCTTATTTGCCGCATTTTCGGGCTCCAAAATGTTTGCAGCTATGATAATATACCTCACATGTATTACACGCATTGGAAACCCCCCTTTCAAAATCCTGCATCTGCCACTGATATATCTTTGAATTGCTTAATGCACACTTATACTGACCAGTTTTTCTATCACTCTGTTATTTAGACTTGGGATAGGAAACATCACCTCTCAACTCTTATACTGTATGCAACCGATGAAATATGACTTCCCTGCAATCAACATGGTTTAGCCCAGAAGTAACTAAGTTCAAGCACTTACTTAAATTTGGATCCAGCCCATAGGGCCTGATCCAGAGCTAAGATGTTACACTGAGCATTCTAACGCTCAGCATAACATCACAGCACTCCCACGACACTCCCCTTTGTCCAAGCGTATTAACACTCGCTTACGCCGGCTGAAAGCTATCCTAACTTCAGCCGGCGTAAGCGAGTGTAAATACACTGGGACGGCGGCATCGCACCGCAAACGCCGACCTCCCAGTCTCATTACCCTACTTCCCCCCACCTATCTGCACTAACTGCAGCGTAGTAAAGCTGGGGAACGCCCCCTCCAGCGTTACTACACTGCTGCTACGGACGCCCAATCCTGGATCTTTTTAGACGATCTTACGTCCAGCGTCGGAAGGTCTGGATCAGGCCCATAGAGTCTATTACTTTACACTATGACTTGCACTGGTTACACATATATAAAGTATATAAAAAGTAAAACAATCAAAAACAGATAATGAAGTCACATACCAATTCACAAACCGATACTGCTTATAACAGGATTCATCAGGTTTAAAATAACTAAAATAAATAAATAATTTAGACAATTAAAATAAACTCTCCTATATCAAAATACAAATAATTGCTTCTGAAAAAATTGCCAAGTCCCAATTCACGGTCACAATAACATGACCATATGCTGTTGAAAGTAGCATGTTTGCAGCTTCGGCTATTCATTGTTAAGACTATTAAACAATTAGCAGTAACTTTCTCTAAATTTCTACTTGAACATAAAGCCACCTGTTAAAGGTTGAGTTGAGATATGCCTATTGCATGTTTTATCTCTGTAAATGCCCAGAAATTAAGTATGTATGGTTTATATTCATACACATTCCAGTCCTACAGATGTTAACATCTTAAGCTTAAAAACTTAAATTTAGAACAATTAATGCAAAAAGCATCTTCCAAAATATGCACTTATTTAATGTTTAAGAAAAAGTTACAGCTCACAAACATGTGCTTAACTTCTGCACACTTGTATTGCATTTGATTTGTAATAATCCTGATCAGCCTCGTTATAGGACAACAACTGTATTAGCCAATCAATGGATGTATTTTGTGGAAGGATTATATAGTAACTAATATCTTCCCAGAATGCAAATCTGTAAACTCATAACTAAATCATCTCCAAACAGAAATGTTTACTACAGATAACCAACATATTTGACATTATTATATATTATATCTTTAATTGAAAGAGACATACCCATTTTTGTGGCTTCTAGACCCTTTTTACAAACATTCCACATACCACCTTGAAAAGGATGTGTCAGTTATAGAAAGATAGCATGAATTTATTCTTCAGCCTTTTGCTTTCCTTTTCAAAGTTATCTTGTATGCAAACACATTGTCTTCCTTTAAATTGAAGGGACGGCCATGGGCACTCAACTTGCCTCAAGCATTTCCAACTTAGACATGAATTTCTTTGAGGAGGAGTGCCTGGGGAGCAATTGGATAGGGAATTTTCTGGTACTCTTAGGGCACTATATAAAGGAGCATTGTTTATTTGTAATGTGGATTCATTTGAACTATTATTCATTCCTGGATGTCCCTCTCAAGGTGCAAAACAATCACATTATTTTAGAAAACCTTTTGAAATACAGTTGACTCGACAACAATGAACTCTTTCTAAATGAACAAAGCCTTAATATCTAAATAAGGCCCTGGATTTCTCAAATATAAACAAAATTCTGAAAGACCTCTTGTCTCACTAAACCTTAGTGAATATCATCATGGAACACTTAGTTACCTGAAATTCAAAGAAATCAAACAGATTCTCCAATCTCACAGAGTGGGTGATAGAATCTGTGTCATACTAGATTTATAAACTAAGAACCCTAAGCTCAAAGGACTATATGAAAGAAGTAGGTTAATGGTCTGGATTCTGAATTGGGCAATAGGGAGTTGTGTTTTCCTTGAACACATTTAAGTATAATGGACCGATTTTTCAACTTTATGAAAACAGAAACGTCACTGAGCACTATTAAAAGGCAACTATTACAAAATAGAAAAACTGAGTGTAGCTTTATTACAGAGTGAGGATATATTTTTCAATTTCACCATTAAATGTCTGAAATGGGACAAGAAATATATAAATCAACCTTCACTATAAACTAATTTCTAATACGCTATTATCAGCTTTCCAGGTTTTAGAATTCTCAAAGGACACCTGGGGCCTAATGCTAATGTACTGTACACAGTACAGCCAAGTACAATGCAGATATTGTCACAGATACTTGATGCAAGTGCAGTTTACTTCACTGTATCGTATATTGGAAAATAGGAATTAGGATTTGTGCAAGAGCTTCAGTAATGTAAATGTACTAAAACTATTGACATGAATAAATTAAGTAAATAAAATAAACAAAATAAGAAAATAATTTAAAAACACATTTTATTTATTAGTTTGAAAAAAATACAACAAAAAAATAAAGCAATGCACAAGCAGTATTTCTATATCTATACCTTCTGTATTATGTTCAGAGGGTTAAATGCTAATGCATGTTCCAAATCTGTTTGTGGAGTGTCAGCTATCAGTAGCTTCCTGAACTTAGACATGCTCTGCAGCTGGTGCAAATGTTTTGCTATATACTATGTGTGTCTGTGTTGGGGTCGGACCTTACTGTACATTGACTACACCCCTTCTCCATTTCCCTCCCATGAATTCTCATCTGAATACAAGCCGTGTTGTATTGAGTTCCGATCATTGGATTTGCGCACACATTTGTTCTGGGATCGTGCAGTGTGAAGGAATGTAGAGATATTCTACACCATCTGCCATATGTTCCAGTCTGCATCAGGCACCTGGTCAGTAAGTCAGTGGTGACTACACTGAAAAATATTATTATCAGTAATGACAATGGACCGGATTTTTAGGACCGGATCCTGAAGTAATAACTTCAGGGGACTTATGCACATAATTTGCATAAGTCCCCTGGCAAGTATCATCAGTGTTACATTAGTTCCGTAACATCGGCGTACAATCAGTTCTGTATGTTTGCAGGTACGATGAAGGGGCCGACCCTCATTTACGCCTGCAATATCCCCACCATAGAGGCAGGGAAAGGCATTTAAATGAAGAGTCGGGGAGGGAAAGGACAGGTGCGCATTGATCCGCGTTCGTAAGGGTGCGGATCAATGCGTAACAGTTAAGATAGGGTTCTGTACACGTAAGTGTCCAGAACAACTACCGATAGAGGAAGTGACGGGGCATGCACTCCCCTCTACCTTGATAAATTCAGACCCCCCCCCCACATACGTAAAGTGTACATAGGTCTGGATCCAGTACCTTAGGGCCTGATTCAGAGATGTGATTTTTTCGCTACTTAGGTGCGTATATTTAGGATCTTAGAAAATTCGCAGCAATGCGCATGTGTAGTAATAGTGCAACGCCGTCTACGTAGAGGTTAGGATCTTAAATTCGCTAAGCGCGGACCTGTGAATCGATCGCAAGCGCTTAATATCTTAAGTGCTGCGGAAGTTTAAGATCTGAAGGATTTGCATGGAAATGGGCGGGGGGAGGCAGGGAGATGAGGGAAAGTGGGCGCGGGCAGACACTTAGGATCTCAAATAACCGCAACTACTTCCCTTAAGATCTCAAATGACAGCGCAGAGTTAGGGTTGCTCAATGGTGGTCTAACTTTAAGATCCGCCGCTGAAATTGCCAGGGGAGGGGAGGTTCGGGATTTACATTTTTCCATTTTGGCATGCTCTGCACATCACAATCTCCAGACCTCTGATCCGTTCCCATGTGAGAACAGATTGTAAATCTGTAATAGCGTTGGGACTGGTGCTGCAATCAGAGCTAGGTGTTAGTGTGAATCCTGTCCACTCATCCACTAATTGCTACATTTACAATATTTTCCCTGGTAAACTTTAAAAAACAAAAAAACAAAAAAAAAACTATTATTTTTTTTACAAAATACTATTTACCAAATATATATATGTGACACCCCTAAGGCGTTGATGGTGCCTGTTTTTATTTAAAATATATATAGAATAATTAGTGCTCATTTAGCATGGATTTTTCTTCCTGTTCTGCCAGTGTTACTATTAATAAAGTTCAGCTTATTCAATTAGACAACTCCTCAGGTTCCTTTTTGTGGTTGTTTCTACACAATCCAATAGACAAATGCAGGATCACAAAAAAAATGCGGTTATACCTCTTACAAGCGCTATATAGTCCTGTCAGCAGAAGGACCTCACCCTAGTGCGTCCAAAAACTCTAAATGGGATATATGAAACAGGAGAGAATGGGCGGGAAAACAGCGCTAGGACAATTACTTTACAAATGGGGTGCCGTATTCAGAGATCCGTTTTTTCCCCGGTTTCTGTGCGTATTTTTAAGTACTCTTTAACTGCGCTTACATAGTAACTTTTTATACGCTGTTCACATAGACTATATGCGCGGAAGTGCCTCGCGGATGGACTTGTGAATCGGATGTGGGTAAATACCCATGGAAAAATACACACGGGGAAGTGGGCGCGATTATAAAGATACGCACGGACGAAGGACACATACGCTCGGAAAAGGCCACGGAAAGTTACAGCTGGTCTATGGAGGCGGAAGTCTCTGTGTGCATGGATTTTTGACTGTGGTTTTGGTGGGTGTTACTTGCCCCATCCGTGCGTATATTTGGGGATTGATCACCAGACGGATCTCTGAATACGGGCCGGGATTAAAACATTACATTTGCGGCATACAGGTAAAAAAAAAAGGAGATATGGCCCAAAGATATTAAAATCTAATTAAATTGTTCTTAGTTTTCTCATGCCCCAAATGGATTTACATAAGAGAGAGAAGAAGAAGGAGAGAGAGAAGAAGGACAAAAATATGTATTAGGATAAGAACACAATGCAAGTAGCTAATAACAATATAGGACCGGATTAAGAGATGCGCGTGTGTAATGTACACAAATATACGCGTGCATGTAGCAAGGCAACTCCCATGACACTCCCCTAGCATGGACGGGTTTTTGGTGACTTACGCTTCTCATGTAAATGCCTCCCCCTGCCCAACTTCATGTAACTTCACATGTACGAATGACCCCCATGCCCCTCCGTACGTATATCCCTAAGTGCGATTCAGAAGTTGGTGCCTAATTGATTTCCATACCTAAATCCTACGTAACTTGCATGGAAAAAGTTACCACGCATGTGCAGTTAACACGCTCCTAAATATACGCATGGAAAACCAAATTGTATCTGTGAATACAGTCCACAATCTTTTACTCCACAATAATAAAGAACAATCAACATTAACAAGAAAGTCAATAAATAAATAAATAACAAGGTGTAAAACAGGGAGAACAATACCCTAAAAATTAATTAAGTAAAGTAAGTAAAATGCAGGATCACACTTTATACATTAAGACAATGTTTATATAAGAATAAAGAAAAATAAACGTTCAACTGTTTTCAGGTTTATACACAAGGGGCCTGATCCAGACCTACGTAGCACTGAGCTTACTAACGCTCAGCGTTACATCGTGGGACTCCCGCTGACACTCCTTCCTGCCCCATCGTATTTACACTCCCTTACGCCGGCTGAAGGCTACCCTAACTTCAGCTGGCGTAAGGGAGTGTAAATACGCTGGGACAGTGGCGTTAGTATGATAACGCCGATAACGCCGCCCTCCCAGCCTCATTACCCTCCCTTCCCCCACCTACCTGCTTTAACTGCGTAGTTACTACGCTGAAGCTACGGACGTCCGATCTACGATCGGGCGTTGCCATAGCTATGCCAGGCAACATCTGCCCGGCGCATGCACAGATCGTCTTTTTAGACGATGCTGCCCGGCATATTAACGCCGGGCAACGTAGTTCAGGATCGGGGCCTAGGTCCTCAGATACTAAACTACAAAAACAAGGGGTCAGTTTAAGATGATAATCTACCCTAAAGTTACTGTATATCATTTTAAAATACGACTTCAGAAGGGATGGATCCAGACTTAAGTAAGTGCTTGAAATGAGTTACTCCTGGGATAAACCATGTTGGTTGCAGGGGAATCATATTTCATCTGTTGCAAACAGTGTTAGAGTTGAGAGGAGATGTTTCCTATTCCAAGTCTAAATAACAGTGTGATAGTAAAGCTGGTCAGTATCTGTGTGCAGTAAGCAATTCAAAGATATATCCCTGCATGCAAAGAATACAATTAACTTGACTTCCCCTGCAATCATCATGGTTTATCCCAGGAGTAACTAATTTCAAACACTTACTTAAGTCTGGATCCAGCCCTTATTGCTTAAAGTATGAGAATTTTTGCATTAGTTCGGAGCAGAACTTGTAGATTTGAAAGTAAAAGTACAACAGGACTAATGGAATTCAACGTTTAATCAACAAAAATAAAGAAAAAAAATCAAATATTTATAATAGTAAAATAAAATATTCATAATATTACAGTATAATAGTTATAAAATAAAATATTTATAATATTATAATAGTTATTATATTGAGAATTTTTTTATTATGGTTTTCTTGTATGTGATGAAAGTTTTTCGTTAAACTGAAGCATTAGATTCCATTAGTTGTATTACACTTGTACTTTTCAAAGCTCTGAGTGCTTCTATTGCTTTATTGCTGAGAAGACAATGGAGTACGTAGAAACTGAGTATTTGGAGTGCCTTTAATTAAATGTATATGTGCCTATACATATAAAGTGTGCATTATTAAACGTTCTTTAACTTTATTAGACCCTTTATACAAAACATTTACAGACAGTAATACACCCATTACTGTCAGTGAAAAACTCTTATTATCAGACCATCCATGACCAAATAAATTCAGCTGTGTTCTTTCATACAACATAGCCCTCCAACATGACCTTTGTTATTCATATAATCCCCAGTGACTGTGTTAGTCATTATAATGCATTAGTTGGAACATTGATCTTAAAATGGAATTAATCTTTTTATTGAAGAATGGAGTACAATATGAAAAATTATAACTAATTATAACAGAATACATTTTCTTTCTGTATTATATTGCTAACATTCTTTTACTTTAGTATTACATCTGGATTGCCTGTTCATGTGACTATCTATCATTAGTTCAGTACAAAGATGCACAAAACCTTCCTCCTGGGACCTGTAGCAAGTCATTTTTATAGCACCAGTTAATGATGGTATAGCCATCAAAAGAGAAAGTATTCTTGAACAAGTAACAGAACTGTGATTTACCCTGAAAAGTCCTGTGTTGGTTAAGTAAGAAGTACCAATTACTGAAGAAACAGATGCTGGCACAAACATATTTCCCTAAACAGGACCCCTTTTACCCAGACACTCATTGAATTGTTACCATTAACAGCCTAATAAACTCAACCTTGGCTTTGAAATTATTTTGCATGTAAGGGAAATACTTTAATTTTGTACATGTTTTGCCCTTACACTCAAACTCTTCAGGATCCACAATCATGAGAACCAATCAACTCTTTAATACTAAGGGCTCTATTTACGTATGATTTTGTTTTTTAATGAACAAAGCTGTTCCAGGCTCGCTTCAGCTTGTAGTGAGCCTGGCAGCTTTGTTCATAAAATTTACTAATACTTATCCCTCCTGCGAGGTCCCGCGATGATCTCGGTGTGCATCACAGGACACTTTGTTCATACTTCGTCCATTACGGGACTTTGAAAATTTCAGAGACCCGTATGAGTTGGATGCATCTCCCGGACAGGTAAGTTTTGCTGTTTTGTTAATTTTTTTTTACAGGTTTTTTTTACAATTTTTTAATATGTATTTTTTTTTATTTTTTAACTTAAAATCTAATTTAAAAAAAAATATTTTTTTTTTTTTACATTTACACATATAGGTTTATTCCAACGGTCTCCCTATAAATGCCCCCCCTTTTCCTCCCCCTAATAACAGCTATTAGGGGGAGAAAAAGGGGTCAATATGGGGATAAATTCACTATGGCATTAGTTTTACGCCGGGAGCAGGGTGTAAAACTGCGCTCTCAGGCTTTGTAAATATTACGAACCGCTGACCCAATTTGAAAAAAATGAGCTGGCGGAGAGCCCCGATATTTACATGGATCGCCATGGAAACTGCTGTTTCCCATGGCGATCCATTGTATGTAAATATGAAAGTCTTCATTTTCATACGATTTTGCCCATTTTCACATGAAAATGGGCATTATCGCATGAAAATGAAGGTTGTAAATAGACCCCTAAGTTACATCACAAAGTGTCAAAACTAGAGCCTACTGAGCAGATAAGTTGTATTTTTTTAAGCCTAGGGAATGATAAGGTCAGTCAATGCTATGGGCTCTGTTTACTTACCTTTTTGGTTCTAAGTAAATGAAGCTACATCAGGCTGGCTTATCTTCACTGCGAGCCTGGCAGCTTCGTTCACATAATTTTAATAATACTCACCCCTCCCACGAGGTCCTGCAATGATCTGTGAGGTCATCGCAGGACCTTTCATTCATATGAAGCTTGAATGAAGTCCTGGGTCGGCAGCAATATCCAATATTTACATGAATCGCTATGAAATCTGCAGGTTTCCGTTGCGATCCATGCTTTGAAAATATGAAAAACTTCATAGAGGGTTCGGGAAATGGAGGGTTGTGGGGAGGGGGGATTAAGTTAAGAGGTAGTAACAATGCCTTACCTAGCGAAATAGAAATCTTTGCAGCTTCGGGAGCTGCAACACCACCACGATATACAATGCAAGGTGCCAGCAATTCAACTTCCGTACGATGGTCTTTTTAAAAAAAATGTTTTTTAATCTCCAAAACATATATTGATATATGTTTTCAGAGCATCCACCTAAATAATCATAAATAAAAAAAAAATAAGAAAAAGAAAAAGAACAAAATCTACTCAAAGCTGTTACAGCAACACATAAACAAAAATGAACCATGCAAAACCAAACAGCACCATATACAAAAAAAAATGCGCTTAAAAAAAATCTATAGCACAAAACTGAATAGATAGTTGCCCATTCCCTTAGGAGCATTGATGGACTGGGTTTCCAAGGCAATTCATTTAAGAGCACTTTGCTTAGTGTATACACAGTAAAGCAAATGGATTGATTGGTCGTTAATTAGATATATTCTACAAAACTGAAAGGCCCATGACCTCAATGACTGCTTAAGAGTCCTGGTTTATAGGTTTCTAGGGTCATAGAAAATCATAGCTTCCTTTAAAGATTTTCCAGTGTGACTCGTTACTGTCTGTGTTTCAGTACGTTCCAAATCCCCTGGGAGAAGTGTTTGATTTTTTTGGTTTGATTTTCTTGTGATTCTCTTCATAGCAACGCTGTATCTTCCTGACAAGTCTCAGCTTTGTGCTTAATTTGTAACAATATTTTAGCAACAGTACTTTAATTTTGGTTTCAGTAATTCTTTTTCCTCTGCAGTGTCTCTATTTGTATCTTGTCTAAATGTACCATTTTCCATTTGTTTGCCTTTTATTGTGGTTCAACGTCAACCTTATTCTTTGTTATTTAAACATTTGTTTACTGGATGATTTTGAGCCGTTCTCTTTGTGTTTCAACTAGATAAAATAATCAGTCACTTTAATGGAGGACTATTAATACTATAAATAGTTCATCCAGGTGTTAAACTTATTACACAACAAAGCTACAGATACAGTAAGTTGTTGATATAACTTTAGAAACCTGAATTTTCTGCCAACAAAGTACTTGCTTTTTGAAAACTACTAGTTTCCTAGTTTAAACAATAGTATAAAATATTAGATTCAATATTTAAAGCAAAAAGCCTTATGTAAGGGACTATTGGATATGTTAATATACTTAAAAAAATTATAAAATTGGATTTTGGACCATAAATCAGGGTTGCCGACTCTCCCGGAATGTCGGGGAGACTCCCGAAATTCGGCCAGTACTCCCGGTATCCCGGGAGAGCCAGCAAATCTCCCGCAAGTGACTTGAGGCCCGTGGTTTCACTGAAACCACGGCCTCAAGTCCTGCCCCCCTGCCTAGCAACCCTAGTATACTAGTGTTGCTAGGCACAGGAAGGGACTTGATGACGCAATTTGCGGCATCAAGCCCCGTCCCGACCCCTATTTCAAGTAAAAACGGGTCAGTATGATCCAGGGGGTGGGGCCTAATGACATAATTTGCATAACCCGCGTAATTAAGCCCCGCCCCCTGCATGCGTCGCTAGCTTCTCTACGGGATCGCCTGGAGGGAAGCTGCCAAAGGTCAGCAACCATGTCATAAATATACCTGCTGGTGAGATTTTTTTGTCTTTATTGATTGATATAT
>WWET01003667.1:93967-104814 GCA_011038615.1 Limnodynastes dumerilii
GAGGGCGGCGTTAACGTACTAACACCGCCGTCCCAGCGTATCAACTCTCCCTTATGCCGGCAGAAGTTAGGGTAGCCTTCAGCCGGCGTAAAGGAAGGGGCCATACGCCCGCACAGAGGGAGTGTCGGGGAAAGTGAACGCCGATACGCTGTGCTTTAGTAAGCACAGCGCACTGGCGTAGGTCTGGATCAGGCCCTATGACCCTACCTTGGGCCAGTTTTACTAAGCTGCGTGTTTGGAAAATTGGAGATGTTGCCCAAAGCAACCAATCAGATTCTAGCTGACATTTTTTAGTATGTAATAGAAAAGTGTGAGCTAAAATCTGATTTGTTGCTATGGGCAACATCTCCACTGCGTACTTATAATGAACTCAGTAACGTCTGGCAGGCACATGCACAGTACCTACAAAACACCCGACTCTTGTAAGCAGCTTCCACAGGTCGGTTTAGTGTGAGATTCTATATCAGGCCCCTTGTTATTATATATAATTCTCCAGATTTTGATAAAGAACATTCATGAACTCACTGCGAATGTATGTAACATGGAGGAGCTGTCTCAATGTTTAACATCCCTAACGCTGTTAACTTTGTTGCAAGCAGTGGCACAGATGCCTTGAAAAATGTTGCCAGGACTGCACGGAAGAGGTGGATGTTTTTGGTCTTTGCCCAGGCATAGCAATGCATGTACTAGCTGCCTGAATTGCTGACTCTTGTGGCTGAATTTGACACAAGAATCATCATCCTCGGATTTTTATCAACTTGTTCTTCTTCAACATAATCTTCATCATCCCCAGCACCATTCTCCTCATTACACAATTATACCCACCTCCCCACTGATACATATTTACGACTTACACAATAGAATTCCCATAATTACTTTTACTATTTGTTACATCCTGGACTGTTATATCTAGTTCTGCCCATAGGGGCAGACTTGTGTGGTTTTTATTCTTTGTGGACATTTTTCTCACCTGCCACTAGTGGCTGCTGTTGTGCACTGTCTGGACTCCTCATTATGTCTTGTTATCCCTCACCTGTGGACTGGGTTTATATTCCCCTTGATCCAGTGCACAGGGGTGGGTCATTGCTTCTGTTTCCTGCGTGTGTAGTTGCTATTCTTTGTTTTTGTACCCAGTGGTTCTGTTTTCTGTACTGCTCTGTTTCCTTGTTTTTTGTAATAAACCTTTATCTGTTATACTATTTCTGTGATCTTTGTACTGAGCCTCAGGTATCCATAACACTATTACTCAGGGCTTTTTTTTTTTATCATCGGACGCACTGGAACAGCGTTCCGGCACTTTTTTCAGTACAGCGGGACAGTCCCGTTTTCGGAGCAACAGATTTGGTCCTACAGGGCTCCCGTAGGAGCCCTGTATTACCAGTACCACACCACGTGACCGCAGACCAGCAGACGGAGAGAGGGAGTGCCAGAGAAAGGAAGTGCCGCGGAGGCAGGGACATCAAAGGTAAGTAAAAGAGGACATGGAGGCTGGACATTACAAGGGGCATACATGGAGGCTGTACATTACAAGGGGCACACATGAGGGCTGGACATCATAAGGGGCAGACAATGGAGGCTTGACATTACAAGGGGCACACATCTAGGCTGGACATTATAAGGGGCAGACAATGGAGGCTGAACATTACAAAGGGCATACATGGAGGCTGGACATTACAAGGGGCAGACAATGGAGGCTGAACATTACAGGGGGCAGACAATGGAGGCTGGATATTAAAAGGGGCAGACAATGGAGGCGGTACATTGCAAGGGGCAGACATGGAGGATGGACATTAAAAGGGGCACAATTATAAAAAGTTAAAAGGGGGTTGTAATAAGGGCTGAAAAATTAGGGCTGATGAGGGGTGAGTTCCTGCACTCACACATACTCACAAGGAGACGCCCTTTGTTCTTTGTCCTTAGTTTTTTATTGCATGTAAAATCTATCTATCTATCTATCTATCTATCTATCTATCTATCTATCTATCTATCTATCTATCTATCTATCTATCTCATATCTATCTATCTATCTATCTATCTATCTGGAATTAGTTATGTTCTACTTCTCCATTATTCCCTTCATCTATAACTATTTTCTGCTGACAGGGCACACTAAGACTTGTAGTTCCACTGCAGCTGGAGGCTTCTTCTGACCCTATCATCCTGGACATTCAGTGTATGAATAATGTTACAAGGAAAAGTGTCTCGTTTACACGAGCTGGAAACATCTGCCAGGTGTTTCTCTCCTAAACTGCAATAATAAACTTCACACGACAAGTAGGGATATGTTAACTATATTTTTATGGGTTACGTTCTAGCTAAGTAGCAATATTCATTATTTACTCACATGCTTTATATAGGTTAAACCAAGAATAGCACATATCTTTGTGTCTAGGCTATAGCTATGGGGCTCTGGTGACATTTTGTTTTGCTCTTATACTTAGATAAAAATCCATCTTGTGGCTGTAAAACGACGATAACAGCCGAGGACACATTTCATCTGTTGTTCCATATTGTGACCTCAAAGAAGGGGAAGAGAATCAAACGGCATTACATTAGCGGCTTATTAGAACAAAGCTTGTGGACTGCAATTAGAGGTCCACTTACATTGTGTCCAGTTCATTCTTAGCTCATTATCATGTCCTTGCAGCATGCTTAGAAAAGACAATGGCATAGCATATGAACTGTATTGGAGTCCCAAGAGGATGGAATCACTGCTTGTAGGCTGTTAGTGTATAACCTTACAAACTGATAACTGTAAACCAAACATGTAACACAAGATGCAATGTTTCCTATCACAACAATGTTTATTTAATACAAGTAAATGACAAGAAAGTTGCATGATACAAGTTGCACATTAAACATAAGACAAATTAAAAGACATAATAGCGTAGTACAGAAAAAAAAAGTAAAATATACTGGGGGCACGTTAAAGATGGACTGGACTGTGTTCAATGTCTCTAAAAGCCCTTTGGTCTGAGTCCTCTGACCGCCTGCAAAGAGAACACCAGAAATATGACTTGCGCTGCCGTAGCATAGAATCTGGCCCTGTGCCATTGCTACTTACAAACAGAGGTACTAAAGTATGGCACCAGCTGCCACTGTATGCAAGGGAGACGTTTGCTGCTCCAATGATCTGTCTTTTGTCAGATCACTTTGCAGCACTAAAGCGACAACTGCTGCCAGTTTTCGGCAGTTTCTGTAGAGACAACGTCATTCCTGTGACTGCTCTCTCTACGGAGAGTCCAATGGCGACAGTTTTCATTATTTAAACCCTAACCATCCCCTTCCTGCAACATAACCTAACCCAAGCCCTAACCTTAACCCTCCCCTAACCATCCCCTTCCTGCAACCTAACCTAACCCAAGCCCTAACCTTAACCTTAACCCTCCCCTCACCATCCTCTTCCTGCAGCCTAACCCTACCCCACCCCTAACCATCCTCTTCCTGCAGTCTAACCTTAATCCTCCCCTAACCATCCTCGTCCTGCAGCCTAACCTTAACCCTCTCCTCTCCATAACCTAACCAGAATGGGCACCTTGTCAGACTAATAGCATTCAATATTGTAACCGTTCTGATACTTATTAGTGAGACAGGAGCGTTCCTGTGACTGCTGTGTCCCCAATGGTAAGTTTTTTTCATCCTACCCCTAACCATCCTCTTCCTGTAGCCTAACCTAAATCCTCCCTTAACCATTCTCTTCCTGCAGCCTAACCTTAATCCTCCCCTAACCATTCTCTTCCTGCAGCCTAACCTAAACCCTCCCTTAACCATTCTCTTCCTGCAGCCTAACCCTAACCCTCCCCTAACCATCCTCTTCCTGCAGTCTAACCTTAATCCTCCCCTAACCATCCTCGTCCTGCAGCCTAACCTTAACCCTCTCCTCTCCATAACCTAACCAGAATGGGCACCTTGTCAGAATAAGCCCATTCGACATAGTAACTGTTGTGGATTTAAAATTTTGCCTATAATAAAGTAGTAGGCAATAGCACACCCAAAATTAGGCTTTCAGCTGTTTTAAACAGGCCCCTCGTACCAGCAACTACATCTCCCTGGCTAGTGAAGGTGAGGGTGATGTATCGATGTACCACAATTATTCTCCTATATCAAGTTCTTTACATTCTTTGTAGCACTGTTTAAACAATTTAATCCCTCTTCCTGCAACCTAACCCTGCCCAACCTCTAACCTTAACCCTCCCTTTACCATCCTCTTCCTGCAAGCTAACCCTGCCCACCCTCTAACCTTAACCCTCCCCTAACCATCCTCTTCCTGCAAGCTAACCCTGCCCAACCTCTAACCTTAACCCTCCCCTAACCATCCTCTTCCTGCAATCTAACCCTACCCAACCCCTAACCTTAACCCTCCCCTAACCATCCTCTTCCCACAACCTAGTTAAGTAGTTTTTTGACGAGACATTGTCGTTCCAGTGGGCAAAGTATAAGGGTTAAGTCTACGGTGACAGGTACTGTTTGCTTTATCCTAACTCTAACCATCCCCTACCCACACCCTAACCATAACCATTCCTAAACCCTAAACCTAATGATCCTTGTCCCGCAGCCTACCCTTACGCCTCCCCTAAACCTAACCCTCTCCTTTCTGCAGTGTAACCTTAACCCTTCTCCTCTCGGCAGCCCAACCCCCACCATCCCTGTCTAGCAGCCTAACCTTAACCGTCCCCTTTCCACAGCCAAACCCTAATCAGGAAAGGTTACTTTATCGAAATAAGAACATTCAACACTGTACCCGTCCTGACTTAGAAATATTCTTTATTTAAAAGCATTGATACAGCCATAACTATGCTGTCAGCTGTATCAATGGTGAATACGGTATTTCCACAGCAGCAACTACTTCCCGGCCACAGCAACCCTGACTCTCGTACGCAGGAGCATGGTGGAGGAGAAGCCTCCCCTGAAGTAGTGGAGCAGTTGGACACTATGCAGCCACTTGGTTGTTTCAATGGTAGTGCAGCCTAAGCAGCTATTCTGTGCATGTAAGGAGTAGCCATTTTGCACAGGTGTAGGGTAACTACATCACTTGCAAGTGCGGTCACTTGTGCATACACCGGATGCAGGGGGCACAAGAGATCTGTCAGCACCCTTATTTGCACCTATTACAAATACACGTATTCCAATCACTGATCATCCATTTTCTAGTGATGTCTATGTACACAATGGAAATATCCGACATATGTGCACTAATTGTGCTCTGTGTAATCATAATTATAACAGGCTCAATTGCAGTATTTGCTTTAAGCCGACTTTAAGGCATACTCGCTATCTGTTGCTATGTACAAAGTAGCTGTCGCTATGCAGAGCAGTGACGGAGATTAGGGGGCTTGCAATACAGTGTCTTAAAATAACTTATTCCATGTTAATGTTAAACTCATCAGCTGATATGTTTCTTCAGAATGCTTTTCTTTCAGTGATGTGTTTCTGTTAACAAATCATGTACAGATAGAGCCTGTGAACATTCAAATGAAGTATTTGTGCGAGAGGCTTATCTCCCAAATTGCAATCATATCACACATTCTTCTCTTTGAAAATGTACATGTCGGAATCTCTCTATCTTTCCCCACAGAGCTTTTAATTACAGACAATTTTTTTTTTATTATTAGTTGATTATTTTCACCAGAGTAATTATAATTAATGAAGTGTCATTTTTACTTCTAATGTGGTAGCTTTCTACACAGTATTTATGAGTTCCTTGTATAACAATTGATTTATTGTAAGTAAGCGTAAAAGAGAAACTTTGTGGCAAGACATTTGCTTTCTAGCCTTGCATTACACTGTCAGATCCTGCATTGACATTGCCAAGGTCATCTTGTTTCCAAACATTGGGCATCAGCTCTTCCTGTAACCTACATATGACCTGCACATACTGTAAATTTTACTCATCCGCCTGACGCCAGCAAGCCCTAAATAAGGACAGGGTTTACGTGCAGTGGTGTAACGGGGTTGTTAAAGCCCAAAGCAAAGAACAAACAATGGCCCCCATCCCCTTCACTTTATTATGTTTTTTTTTTTCAAAATGATAAAAAATATTTTAATAAATTAGCACATAAGGGCTGGGTTTAGATTTAACAACGTTTTGACTTACGCAAGCTGTGGCCGACCACACAATGCAGACAACACATTTAATTTTAATACCTGATTAAATCCATAGCTCCCAACATTTGAGAATTCAAAAGAGGGACAACAAGAGGGGGTGTGTCTTGTATCACCCAGTGGGTGTGTCTGGGAAAGTGGGTGTGTCTTGCACCAACCAGATCAGCGGGTCTAATGCCTGCCCCTTTTATTTAACAACCATCCATGTCTGCCTCTTATTTTTAGGTCTGCCATCAATATGTCAGCCCCTTATTATTTGTCCAGGATTCATATGTCCAGCCTCCATATCTGCCCCTTTATTTGTCCTACCTCCATGTCTGCCCCTTATTATTATGTCCAGCCATCATGTCTTCTCCTTATTAATATGTCCAGCTTCCATATCTGCCTCTATATTATTTCTCCAGCCTCCATGTCTGCCCCTTGTAATTTCCAGCCCCCATGTCTGCCCTTTGTAATGTCCAGTCCCCATGTCTGCCTCTTTATTATGTGTCCAGCTTCCATGTGTGTCCCTTGTAATGTCCAGCCTCTATTGTCTGCCCCTTATAATGTCCAGCCTCTATGATCTGTCCTTTTTTATGTCCAGCCTCTATTGTCTGCCCCTTATGTCCAGCCTCCATTGTCTGCCCCTTTAAATATCCAGCCTCCATTGTCTGCCTCTTTAAATGTCCAGCCTTAAATGTCTGCCCCTTTAAGTGTCCAGCCTCCATTGTCTGCCCCTTTAAATGTCCATCTTCCATGTCTGCCCCTTTAAATGTCCAGCCTCCCTTGTCTGCCCCTTATGGCCAGCCTCCATTGTCTACCCTTTATGTCCAGCCTCCATTGTATGCCCCTTATTTCCAGTCTCCATTGTCTGATTCTTATGTCCAGCCTCCATTGTCTGCTCCTTATTTCCAGCCTCCATTGTCTGCCCCTTATTTCCAGCCTCCCTTGTCTGCCCCCTATTTTCAGCCTCCATTGTCTACCCCTTATGTTCAGCCTTCATTGTCTGCCCCTTATGTTCAGCCTCTATTGTCTGCCCCTTAGTTCCAGCCTCCATTGTCTGCCCCTTAGTTCCAGCCTCTTCTGTTATTACTTTTGATGATTTTTCCTTTCTCCCCCGAAAGCGGGACTGTCCTGCTGGAATCGGGACACTTGGGAGGTCTGTTAAATCTACACTTCAAATATACAGAATGTGTACACAGAACAGTAGAATACTTTTCACAATTGTAAATTATGAAATAATATTTGTATATGTATTACTGTTGTACTTAAACGTATCCACATAGTTTTATATATTTAACTTTAACATTTAGGACCAGATTTACTAAGCTGCAGGAATGGAAAAATGGAGATGTTGCCCATAGCAACCAATCAGATTCTAGCTGACTTTTTCTAGTATGTTATAGGAAAGTGAGAGCTACAGTAGAATCTGATTGGTTGTTATGGGCAACATCTCTACTTTTCCATTCCCGCAGTTTAGTAAATCTCTTTATCACCTAAAGTTTATACAACCCAAGATAAGTTGATAGTTCCACTTAGCTCTCAGCCAAACAGTATTAATAAAATCTTGAATAAACAATAAATGGATATATAACGTTTATCAGCACTTATTTTAAAGCTTTTTACAAGACTTGGAATCCAAGTACAATACTCACCTTCTACTGGCCCTCTATTCCTTGCACCAGAAAGACCACAGAGGAAAGATTTAATAATTGCCACAAGCCCCTTTCACATCACCACCAAATGTTTTTCCTCCAAAAACCCAGGTATTTGGTGGTGATGTGAAACATCCCTTCTTTGTAGACCCGGGTCTAATAACCCAGCGTTCAGACCTGGAAAAAAAAGGCTCTTTCCACACTGGTAAGGTGTCAGTGTAAAAAGTCTCGTGTTGTTTTTCAACATGGGTCCTTCACAAAGACTCCTGATTGTACAGATTTCTTTACCATTGCTATGGCAATAGTAAAGAAATCTGTAGCCGAGAGCCGCGCACAGGGAAACGAGACAGGCGGCATTTTGTAGTACTTGTAGGTCTCCTCCCATCTGAGGTGATTGAGACTAACACAGTGGAACAGTGTAAACATGCTTGGCATAAATATAAGGATATCCTAAATCTCAAACTAAATTGAGGGTAAATAGCGTCTAGGGTCAGTATAGTTTTAAATAAACAACTGGGCAGACTGGATGGGGCATGTGGCTCTTATCTGTCGTCACTTTCTATGTCTCCATGTTTCCTTTCTGGGCCGACCACCTGCAGTTCCGCTATTTGTCATATGAATTTAGTACTTGTATGTCTCCTTTCTGGTCCAGCCACCTGCAGTTCCGTTATTTGTCATATAGCAGGCGGACCTGATAGGAGACATACAAGTACTAAACTCATAGTGGCCAATAGCGGAACTGCAAGTGGCCAGACCAGAAAGGAGACCTACAAGTACTACTAAATGCTGACTGCCTCTTTTCAGGTCCTCTTTTTTAAAAGTCCCGTAGAATGTTAAAAAGTGATGTCCCCTTCATTTTTTTTTAGCCAATAAGAACTCCTCTTTGGCTGATTGTCAGTTGCTTACCAGGGCAGACATGGAAAATTCATAACACATGTGAAAGGATCAGACCTGGGAATTTCCCGGGTTATAGGTGGACTTATAGTGTTTTGGGTTTTTTTACACAGCAATTTGCCTAGCAAAAACCCGGGTTCTAAATCCCGTGTTTTTCAAGTGTGATGATATGAAAGCTGTATCAGTCTCTCCACCTCCTTATCTAATTTTCTCTTTTCTCCCTGCTGCTGTCTTCCAATACTTGGCTCCAGTAGATAAATTTACCTGTCAAATTCCAAATTCATGCTTTGATTTTTTTTTTCTCGTTCTATCAACATTAAAATGCATACACATTTAATAAAAACAAAAGCATCTATACTGACAGGTGCCTTATGCAAACGTGCTGAATATATAGATGTGACAAGTATTTTTTGCTACTGTTATCTTCAAACTTTCATGTTGTCAGTATTCATAACTAATTAACACATCTTAAAAACACTTTCCTGAAGTTGCAGGAATCTGAGCTTTCCGGCTGCCTTGGAACTAATAAGATCATTTTATACCTCAGTTCCACCACTTTGGATTTAGTGTATCAAATTTGTTTTATGCAGTGCAATAGCAATTGGAAGTGATAATGGGTAATTCCAACTTGAAAAATATCTATATTACAGCCCAAAATATGTGTCTGTGGATCAGAGAATCTGTCATTTATGAAGTTATATGCTCCATTTTTTTCTGGTGACAACTTTACAGAGCCGATCACATCATGATGTCTAAATGTGCAAATGTTTTTTGGAATATATTGGTGCATGACTGAAATGTGCATATCAAAAAGAAAGTATATATAATAAGATTATTACAGCTTGTTAACACAAATGGACCTTTGGGATGGACCACTGATGTTGAGGGGTCACCCTGGGCCTGATGGAGATTGAAAGGTATGCCCTATAGGGATGTGATTTGCCATGACATTGTCTGTTTTCCGACATACCATCGTAAAGCAACTGTATTTTAGAAAGTGAAGGTGCTGCTTATGGAGTCACAAAGATTTCTGCGCCGTCAAGTAAGTGTTTTTACTTAACCCTTACTTTAACCCTTTCCTAACTATAATACTCTGTTTCCCGCAGCCTAACCCTAACCTTCCCCTTCTTGAACCCTAACCCTCCAAGTCCCACAGCCTAACACTAATACTTGATGTCCCACAGCCTATACCTAATACTCCATGTCCTGTAGCCTAACCCTAACCCTCCATGTCCCACAGCCTATCCCTAATACAGGGCCAGGGCTAGGGCGTTCGGCGCCTCCCTGCAAACTTTAAATTTGCGCCTACCTGTTTAACAATTTGTCATTAGAGTTTCTAGAGTATAGTATCCATGTAATCATCATAAAACACAATCTTGTAACCTCAATAAAAGAAAGCAAATGTATACAATACAGGCAGCATTCTAGTCTCCACTATACAAATCCCATTTCATCCTAAAAATGCAATACAATACAGACTAACTATCTTAGGGACACATACCTTACAGAAATTATCCTAGTGACCGCTATACCACACAGGCCCCCTACAATACAGAGTGCATTCTTCAGACCACTGTACAATAAATTTAACATTCTTGTAACCTGAATGCAGTTAAAAGAAACAGTCACAAAATGCAATGGAGTCACAAAACCCCAAAAAAATTGTAACAATAATACAACAGAAGCACTGCCTTTTAAGCACTAAGTTATCCAGTTTGTGTGCGTAGTGTATATATTCATCCAATCTCTCCCCCTTGCATGTACTCCACCTTATGTGTCTCCAGTCTCCCAATATTCCTATCATGTCTCTGCAGCCCCTCACTATCCCCATCATGTCTTTGCAGTCCCTCAGAATCCCCATCATGTCTCTGCAGCCCCCCAATTTCCCCATCATGTCTCTGCAGCCCTCAGTATCCCCATCATGTCTCTGTAGCCCTCAGTATCCCCATCATGTCTCTGCAGCCCCCCAATTTCCCCATCATGTCTCTGCAGCCCTCAGTATCCCCATCATGTCTCTGTAGCCCTCAGTATCCCCATCATGTCTCTGCAGCCCCCCAATTTCCCCATCATGTCTCTGCAGCCCTCAGTATCCCCATCATGTCTCTGTAGCCCTCAGTATCCCCATCATGTCTCTGCAGCCCCCCAATTTCCCCATCATGTCTCTGCAGCCCTCAGTATCCCCATCATGTCTCTGTAGCCCTCAGTATCCCCATCATG
>WWET01003667.1:116994-135583 GCA_011038615.1 Limnodynastes dumerilii
TGGTACAGTCGGTGCTGTCCGGAAATTCCCTCCTTCTAAACTCATCATTAACTCCTGTAGCGATTGATCACTATAACAGCGTTGGGGACAGGCTCCCGCAGCTCTGTTAAAGTGTCAGGATATTCTCCTTTAAGTTCTTTACATGCATGATAAAGTGTAAAACAATATCCGGCTCTCATTCTACAACTTATCATAGGTGCAAATAAAAGGGGCTGAAAAACACACCCCATGGGAGGAGTAAGCCATGGCCCCTTTAGTGACACGCTCCCGGATGTACCGATTTTCATCAGCAAATATTGGAGGGTGTGCAACCTCCATCAGTGTTGACATTTCTTGTTTCACTGCCTTCATTGTATTCTTGTGCTGGGTACCATTAAGCATACACATCCCCAAATTCTGTCACCATCACTACAAAATCTGTCGCAAACAGGGCGGAGCCTCAAAAAGTAATCCCCCTGACCAATCAAACTATAGGAAGTTGGATAGGCAGGGAAAATAGAACAATGCAGAGGGCGACAAGCAATGCACAGGAATTTGCACTGCGGAGGAGAGAAGGGTCCACACATTTTACAACTTGATACCAAAGAACCTTTAATTATTACTGGTGGATTCACATTAATTAGGAGACAACGGATTTTGAAGCGAGTCTGCAGAAATGAATTTTACACTAACATAAATACATTACTAAAGCAGTAATTAGATGCATTACCAAAGAAGCAAACAAATTGAAAACTATACAATAGATTTTTATTACTAAGATTAAACTTTTACAGAGATGAGTGTTCTTATTGATGACTGTGGCCCGTGTTCAGACCACCGGACGTATAGCATATACGTCCGGTGTTTACCGAAATTTGATACTGCGCATACGTAGTAATTTTTTTTACGTAATCTAAGTATCTTTTCGTTACGTAGATTGTGTATATGCGGTCTTTAAGACCGCATATACGCAATCTACGTAACAAAAAGATACGTAGATTACATATATATATATATATATATGCAATACGTCCGAATATGGGCCTATAGCTTTGAGAGAGAGAATGCCTGCCTGAAACGCGTTAGAGCCAGCAATCCATTGGCTCTGTGGTTTCCGGTATTGGTGTCCTTGTCTTTCCCAGGATCTTATAGCTGTTCTTGGAGCTCCTTCAGCCCCCTGGCTGACACATACCATTCCACCTACCCCGGTACGAAACACAGATGCTTTTATGTACTGATTATTACATCGGTACTATTCATGCACATGTGATTTTTTTTTTAGTTTTTTTTATTTTGGGACTAGAGTTTAGAGTTAGAACAGAGAAGCCTTGTAAGTGGCGGGTGGCTTATCACATGTCTGCAGATATCTGTAACTAATTCTCTGACTTTTATTTTAAAGATAGATTATGGTTAGTCGCTGGGTAATGGCTAGAGTGCCAGGCCATGTTTTGTTTTTGTGCAAACTCCCCTTGCTTTGTGCACCTGCTGTATAAATTACCTTATAGATTGATCTGAGCAACCTCTATTTTGGAAGTGTATATATATATATGTTCCTAATTAAATGTTTATTTCTCTTTTATTTTGAGCACTTCATTAATCCTATGGAAGACTGATTTGATTTCATTCATCCACTCAGTCCCCGTCATTATAGGAGGTCTCCCTTCCACTATTAGATTCGATATACTCAGCGCCTCTTCCAGCAGCCATTTCCTTCTTTGTACACATTTTTTAGAGTCACTAGAAACTCTAGGTACTGGAAGTAGCTGCAGACTTTTTTAGAGCAGCAGCTTTTAAAATGTTCCCTCTCTTCGTAAAAGACAGTATTCACAGCAACAACATGCACCGTATCCAGGGGGCTAACGTTCCAAGACCAATTTTTTACACTTAGGATGTGACACTTCGAATGCATTGCACAGTCATAAATCACTGCCTAAGTGTTGTGCATGTGTAAAATCCCTTATACATTATATTTATGTTTTTATTAATAGTAAAAAATATTGGGTCATATGCAGACTACTGGATGTATAACATGTACGTCCGGTGTTTAGCGTTTTGTTCCTACTGTGCATGTGTAGTACATTTTTTACGTTAACTACGTATCTTTTCCTTACGTAGATTGCGTAAATGTGGTCTTTCAGACCATGCACTTGCGCAGCATATTTTTTCACGTAGTCACATTGGGCCTGATCCTGAGCTACGGCCGCCGTCGCTAGTACGGCGGCAGTAGCTCTAATGCGCATGTGCCGGGCAGATGTTGCCGGGCGTTACTATGGCAACGCCCGATCTACGATCGGGTGTCCGTAGGAGCAGCGTAGTGACGCTGGAGGGGGTGTCCCCAGCGTTACTATGCTGCAGTTAGTGCAGGGAGGCGGGGGAGGGCGGGTAATGAGGCTGGGAGGGAGGTGTTATCGTACTAACAGCGCCGTCCCAGCGTATTTACAGTCCCTTATGCCGGCTGAAGTTAGGGTAGCTTTCAGCTGGCGTAAGGGAGTGTAAATACGATGGTGCAGGGGGAGTGTCAGGGGGAGTCCCACGATGTAACGCTGAGCGTTNGCCGGGCGAAGCTAGGGTAGCCTTCACCCGGCGTAAGGAAGGGGCCATACGCCCGCACAGGGGGAGTGCCAGGGGGGAGTCAGCGATGTAACGCTGAGCGTTAGCACGCTCAGCGCTACATCGTTGTTCTGGATCAGGCCCATTGAGCGTAGATGCTGTCTACCAATACTCTACATGCCATTACTGCTAGCAATCCATTGCTTTTGGATCACACGCAGCCAAACCCGCTTTTTAAAACGCATCAATAGCCTGTACAATGCCGATCTGGATCGGGCTCAGTGATTGGTCTTCTGACTGTGATAAGTTAGTGTAGTGTACTTTACCATATTGATAGCTCCCTGATAGTTTTACATTTGTGAATGTGTCTCGGGCTCCAAAATCTCTGACAGTGGCCCTGGCAGCCGGTATCAGCGGTATCCTTGCTACTTAGATCTGCTCATTAGCAGGCCAGTGCGCAATGAAAGACTTCCCTGCTCATCTGCTGTTGACATGGGTCCACGGAGCTCTGTGACACCACATAGGGGGTGGAGCACCACAGAGGTGTCTTGGGCTCTAACATTTCTGCCAGTGGCCCTGATCATTATTAAACCATGAAATGGGATCATTTGAATGTGAGCCATCTGTTGCTTCATCTCCCCCTTCTCCTCTCTCTACCTTTGTGCACTTGATACATGCATTTTTCTCCTTTTTTTCTAGGTCAGGTAAATAGTCTAATGAATTCCTTAAATACCATTATAATGACAATTAGCGTGCTTGTATCTGGAGAAAAATGATGTTGCTGAAGAGACAGCTGCTGACACAATTCCATTTCCATAGCGATCATTTGTGTGAGATTGTGTGTGTGTGACCTTAGCAGACATCCTGTTCATTAGAACACAGATAATAAGAAAGACAGCTGACCTGACACCTTGACATCTGTAGAAAACAATTGGTCTATGTTTCTTCTTGACCATCTGAAATGTTAGAAAATAACTATTTCCCCCCTAATGTTATCTGCAGACAACTGAAGAGGTAATAATTCACAATATAGATGTTTCTGACATTCACATCCAGATGTCTAGCTGTCATGGCACCTGAGTGATCAGCGTGAATCTTCCCAGGGGAGGGTATGCATACCGGTATATGCCATATTCTGTTCCACCGCCACCTGCTGTCTCTGTGTATTTATATAGTCAGGTGTCTTTTTTATAGAGTCTATTACTGCACAGAGGTGGTGTCAGCTGCGAGAGAATAGAATTCAGATGGCAGAAGTGTCCGGTTTGGATATTGCAGATACAGAGATTTGTTTGTGGTAAGAGGAGGAGGACAGTAAAAGAGATACATACATGGAGAGTAGGTGGAAGGCAGCTGAAGGTATACTGCAAGCCTTGGATGTCGTCGCACATTATACAGTGACAGAGCGCTTGCAGCCATGCAGTCAGCAAAATGCTAATCTCGTCCCCGGTGGACCATAACAGGGGAAAGTAAACCATAGAGCGGAAGAAAGAAGTGAGAAGAGAGGGAAGATGCGGGAGGGAAATAAAAGCTCAGTAGGGGATGGAAAGGCTACACTGCACAGCCAATGAATTATGAAGGAAAGGAGTAGAGGGAATTAATGTATTTCTCAAGGAACATGGAATGGGAAAAGGACACATTGGATACACGACACATGCTGGGCTGAAGACTGATAACCATGGTCATTGGCAGCTGTGGAAACATTTGGGTGACTTTGGGGTCAGTGATGCCTTAAGGCCAAGAATATATATGAGATAGAGCTCAATTTTTCTTACTTAAGCTCAAATCACATTTAGACATAATATGATTGTCAACAGTGTGGAGAACTCCTATCTATTTATACTCAGGTCTAAAAAAGTTACTGGCACACAGGAAAATGCAGATACAATAGAACCAGACAATCCATGTATTATTTCACTGGCACAAATGAGACATGGTGAAATTGAGTTTGTATTAGGTCACTCTATGCAGACAGGTCCCTACTATAGTTTATGTAAGATGACTTTCTGAACACACACTGGTAAGATGTCTGACTTCTTGCTATTATTGTTCCTTATTTGATTATTTGCTTGTGTTAAAGTTATTTGATTGTAAGTTTAAATGGGTCGAACTGACGCTTCTCAATGAAGGTCTTTGAATATCCAGGGCTACTTAATATGTAAGCCCTGAGCGTTTCATGCATTGCTTTTTGTAACCAGGTGGTACCCCCAGGGCGAATGGGCAAGGTTGTAAGGAGCTAGCAGCCATACATGTATTATCAACATGTGCAATACCAGATTGCAGAGGGCAAATCTAATAAAATACCTTGGAGCTTGAATGTAATATTTGCTACATATTACATTCAACCTCTCCAAGGTATTTTATTAGGTATGCCCTTTGAACATGTTCCTCAAAATCATTGCAAAAAATTACTATATATATATATATATATATATATATATATATATGTGTTTAGGGAATGAGTCCAAGGTAGTTCAGATCAACATAAGCAGTCAAACAAGGTCCAAATAATATATGGCCACTGCTTCCCCATTGGCTCCTCAAGACCATCGGAAGTAGTTACGTTGTAGATCGTAGTCTCGTAAGTACGTTCAGAGTTTCTAGTCGTAACATCTGCCGCGCAGAACATTCAAAACAGCGTTTTTACGACTACGGCAAACGTAAATACGCTAGAGGTTGTAGCTCTGGATCTGGCCCAATGTCCTTATTGAAGACCTGTTACCTTTAGACTCCACGACCCACAAGGCCACATTGCCAAGTAAGCCTGCCTCCATATTTGACCCGGAAACATGGCATGCTCGCTTCTCTAAATCATTTAAAGTTCACTGAAATTTCACTTCAAATCACTGAAGAAGCACAAACACAACTCAATTTGAAAATGGTGTCATAGCTATGTTGACCTGTGTTATATACTAGGGTAGTCCTTTTATAGGACTTTGCTCTTCTCTTCTTCTGATTGGATACTGCCCTACTTGTTCTCTCCACTTCCCTTGGAAACTTTACCCTTCGTCATCGCAATCCCATCCAGGCACCAACTCAGAGATTAACTGAGCTCAAGTTAACTTTTCTTTGTCCCCATAACTAACTATATGGATTAAATTAATTATTACATATAAAGAAATATTAATATAGAAATCTAACATAAAGGTTACTCAGTTGATACTGATATCAATGGAATAATATTCAGACAGATCTGTTAACAGTTATTTAAATAATTCAAGTCCAAATGGTTCTAAATATGAGGGTTGCACCATAGGCCAAACAGTGTTGAATCTTCAAACCTAAAAATTCTCAAGGAACAAATAGATTAGAGTTAACAGATTTAACAGAAGCTGCTTCTTGGGAGGGGTCATGTCCTTTAATGAGCTCTTACTGTACAGTAGATTAACTTTCATTTGTTATGGTTGATGCTATTTGCTGCTCATGATTGTGAAGATATCATGATCTTGGGCTGTGCTCTTGTGGGCACAGTTGGAATTTGCTGATGATGCTTTCACCAGGGTTTACATATTTGATGCTACCTGAGAGTCTGTTCCTTTAGGCTATTAAACCAACTTACTAAGGAGTCTGTTTAACAGGAAAGCGAGAGCCAAATATGAAGAGAACAGATGTTTTCTTCTTGCTTTATCTGTCTCTGCTTTTTGAAATTTAGAAAAGTCACATTCCTTTGTAAAAATTACTGATTTTTTCAACCCTGCCATAGCCATTGGTTTGTACAGAGTTATCATGTTCATCAGCAGAGAAGAGGAGTCCAGTTCTTCTTAACTTGCTCTCCAGCAGGATCACAATGTTGAATGACAATCCTATTGCATCGTGTCCCCAGCAAGCAGTTGCAGGCTCTGGCTCCAGTGATGTCAGTTCAAGTTGTCTATTTACATAATACCAACCAACGGTTCATACGTTTAAAGATGAGCATAAGAAGCTCCTACTCTATCGACCTCAGGATCTTCAGGAAGAAAAAGATTAAGGACCGCACTTACGAGTGCCATTGCCAACCTTAAGTCGCTGTGCGTATTTTCCCTCTTTAAGGAGGGAAAATATGCATGGACAATCCCCAGCCGTCCCTCCCAGCCTAATTTACATCCCTCTACCCACCCACTTTTCCCCAGAGGCTGCTGTGACACACCCATGGAAAATAGAGTCGGTGCATAACTGAGAATCATATGTAAGGGCTTAACCAATCCCTCACTGTACAATTAAAATGTAACTCCCATCCATCATACATACCTGCTGTATGCATGGCGGATTGTCCCACCCCATCGCCAGAAAGTTTTCCAGCATGGAATTCTCCACTGTCACTCCCCTCTCACATGCCCAGAACCCTACCTTAAAATCTGTGAATGGATCTGCATCCATCCAAATGCATATCTATGCAGATCTGCCTACTGCTGCCCAATTACCTTCATCTACAAGCCTATCCCCATCCGTCTGTGCGGGGATTAGGAATGCAGATGTTGAGAAACGCCTTGTGCACAGAAAACCTATCATATGGAACTGAGTTACGATGTGGAACATCTGGCACACGCATGCTGTATTATTTTAGGATCAGGCCCAGAGTGCAGAAAACGCCCACATTCCGAAATTCTGTATCCAGTGCATGGTCATCATCCACAGATGTGGATACAGAACCATAGGGACAACAAGGTCTAGAGAAGAAGCCTCTATCACTGAAGAAATTAGAAGCGTAACTAGCGTGAGCTTTATAGGTCATGTGCCCTGGACGCCACAGGACATCCAGGTCCAAGGGGCACCATAATTACATTTTTCTTATTTTAAAACAGTATAATAATAGATTGGGGCGCATGTTTTTTTTCATTTGCCCCGGGCTCCATCGACCCTAGTTATACCACTGTTAGCCAAACAACAAACAGTAGTTCTCTTCATATTTCAGCTCTTTCCATACTTCCTAAAGGGAATGCCAGGTTTCTTCCCTTTTCCACATTCATGAGTGTGATAAGAGGGGAAACCTGAGGGTACTGACATTGGGCTGGATCCAGAACTACGGCCGTCTTACACAGACAGCCGTAATTCAGTTAACAATAGCTACTACGCATGCGCAGTAGCTATTGTTTATTGAATTACGGCTGTCTGTGGAAGACGAACGTAGTTCTGGATCCGGGCCCATGTCTGTAAGGTATGTGTCCCTAAGATATTTAGTCTGTATTGTGTTGCAGTTTTTATGATGAAATGGAATTTGTATAGTGGAGACTAGAATGCTGCCTGCATTGTATACATTTGCTTTCTTTTATTGTGGTTACAAGATTGTGTTTTATGATGCTTACATGGATAATATACTCTAGAAACCGTACTTAAGCTGCATTTCATTTCGATACATAGATTCTTTTAGAACTACGGCAATCTTACACAGACGGCCGTAGTTCTGGATCCGGGCCATTGCTAGAAAAGAAGATCACAGATTATCAACAGAAAAAATGTTGTATGTAATGTAATGTATGTAACTGTGTAGGGTCCACTATAATTACATTGACTGATTCCGATTGCAGTCCCCGCTAACAAAGCCTGATTTCCGAAATACGGACATCCGAAAGTTCTTTTTCAGATGTGCCTATTTCAAATACCCCTTTAGTTTAGAAATTTTTTTTCAGAATGGGTGAGTATGCCGATTGGTATACTCACCCATTTCGTTTCGGGAAACGCCGCCACAGTTACCGCAGGACTCGAACCACGGGAAAGGTGAGTAACCTCTTCAGGGTTAGGGTCAGGCTGCGGGAGATGGTGGGTTAGGGTCAGGCTGCAGTGAAGGAGGGATTAGGGTTAGGATGTGGGAAGGGAGGTTTAAGGTCAGGCTGCGGGGAAGGGAGGGTTAGGGTTAGGCTGTGGGAAGGGAGGGTTAGGGTCAGGCTGCGGGGAAGGGAGGGTTAGAGTCAGGCTGTGTGGAAGGGAGGGTTAGGGTAATAGAAGTGGAGGGTTAGAGTTAGAATTAGGGGAAGGGTTGGGGTAGCTTTCAGGTTTACCTTTCGGAACACCACGTTTGGTGCTCCGTGGATCTATTGCAATGCCTCATCTAAGAATATGCAATCGAAATCCCAGCTCTCAGTTCTAAAACTGGCTGGTAGAAAACGGCCTTATTGAAATAGGTCCGTTTTTTCTGGGGACCCACACCCCACTGATTCATACCTCCATTAATTTGACTAAGCAGACCCTTAACTAATACAAGTAAGGAATATATCCCAGTGTAACTGGCGAGAACGTGTATGTATAAATGGAATACACTATACAGTCACAGCATGTTCTGTTTTCTTGCATTCTTTTTCTTATATTCTGTTTCTTTTTATCCCCTCTGGCTGTCAATCATTGATCTCTTTTTCCTATACAGTGTGTTAAAATTTTAAATGTGCTCCAGCAAAAATCCTTTTTTTTATAAGTTATTGAGATTTTCTCTTGCTGCCGTGCTAGCCATAATGATATGCAGTCCTAACTGTCCAGCATTATCATACATGACCCTAAGCATTCTGACACATTATTTATTTACTTTCAGAGGTCTTCTATAACAGCCATAGCAAAAAATAATTGTAGGCAATCACCACTGCACTAAATTATCATACATGACCCTAAGCATTCTGGGACATTACTTATTTATTGCATGAGCCCTACCATAGAGCATAGAAAGTCATTATTTTTCAAATGTATCTTAACCTGTATTTGGCCACGGGTGATTTATTACAGGTCAGCGCAATGCAAATTCCATGTCCACGATCACTGATTTAAGTGACGTTTAATTGTCTATCTGCTTTTAGTCAGGGATTGGACCTTCTAAAAAATAAGGTGAAAAGAGAAAAATGTGTGAATGTATTCAGTGGTTAAATTTAATTTTTGCACTTTTATTTTACTGTAGTGTATCACTGAGGGTAAATCTCATATCTTAGCCCTCAACCTCCGCATTGGAGGCTAACGATTGGAATTTGTTATCCAAAACTTGGATAGTGCGATGAATTAAGAAATGAGCTATTACTCATGCATAGCAGCTCATTTACACAATCTACGTGCCATTTAGGTACATAGATTGACTATGTGCGGTCTGTAAAGACTGTACGTAGAAGATTAGGCCGGTGGATGTGTAACAAGGCAGCCTCAGGGAGGAGATGGGTGGGGGGATGTAGATTAGCTGGGAGGGTGGGGAGAGCCATTCTCCATTCTTAAGAAGGAAACCACGCACGGTAAGATAAGGTAGCCCACTCTTAAGTGCCATTAGGTACCTAAAAACAGGTTTGGGGAAGGACAAGTGAGTTAGGTACGGATCTTTCCGCACCTTACTCACTCATAACTGTGAATATGGTCCCAAGTATCCGACTTGCCTTTCTCATTGCTTTTGTTACAATTCTTGGCTACCTTATATCACGGACTGACTTGGACGGTATCCGCTCTGGGTTCCCGGGGACGTGATAGTGGTGATTCAGGAAGGTAGCGGAAGCTTGGAGGTAGCGGGAGCTTGGAGTCAGTGGGCAAAGGGATTCAGGCTGGACCAGAAATTGATATGAAATGGTGCAGGCTTGACATAGACTAGATCAGGACTGGACTAGAGCGAGGCTTGACATGGACTGGAACAAGGCTTGACTTGGGTTGCACCAGGTGGCTTGAACTGGAACAGGATTGACAGTCTGCAGATAGCAGAGATCTTGAAGCAGGAACAATATTCTGCAGTCTATTCTCTGCTGGCAAGGGTAATCAGGCTGATTGCTGCAGCTGAGCAGCAAGATGCAAGCTGAAGCCTGAAATCAGAGTTCTCACAAGAAGTAAGAACCAGGCACCCTGAATGACCAAGTTGTTCTGGCACTGAAGACTCGGTGCTCTGAGTTTAAATAGGGCATCCCTGACCTGGATTGGACAGAAAGGTCATGTGCTTCTCCTGGCTTTCTGCTGCAGATCATGTGCTTCTCCTAGCTTGTTCCTGGTTGGCTGCTGTAGATTATGTGCACAGATCCAAGATGGCAGCGCCCATGTACTGGAGGACAGCAGCGTTTGGTGGTAGCAATATAAAGGGAAGCATGCGGTGGACATCATGGATGGAGAGTGGCACCACCCTGGAGGCAGAGGGCGGGCACATCTGGAGAAAGCCGCGCGGCTCTTGACGCGGCCCTGCATTTTGTGACACATTACCTTTAAGTCACATGAAATCCTATATTTCTTTCCTCCTCAGTAGTTTCTAATGTAGTCTCATTAATTATATATTGAGCTTTTGGGTTTTTGTGCCCCAAGTGCATGATTTTGCTTTTCTGGCATTACACTGCTGTTGCCACACCCTTGACCATTGCTCTAGTTTACACAGATCCTCACTTATTTTTGTCTACCCTGTTACATATCTTTGTGTCATCTGCAAAAAAAAGCGTATTTTCCCCTCAATACCACAGGCAATATCACCTATAAAGATATTAAATAGCACTGGTCCAAATGCAGATACCTGGGGAACTACACTTGTTACATTACCATCCCTAGAAGGGATTCCATTTACTACAACCCTCTGTTGTGTATTTTCTAACCAAGATTGCAGTCCCAAATTTTCCAGCTTATTTAACAGTCTACGATGTGGCACTGTGTCAAAAGCCTTAATGAAATCTAATTAAGCTATGTCTACAGCTCCCCCTTGATCTTATTAATACTTTAGTGACCAGTCAATAAATTCAATGTTCCTCCCATAATCCTGTTTGTTCTAATACATTTTTGAGTAGTTGAACGTTGGGTATTGTTATTAGAAGTCTATGCTGATGTCAGCCGCACTCTGGTGCTGCAGCAGAGGATCTCAGGAGGGTTGGGCCAGTTTGTGCAGTGTGTACAGTGTGGCTGTTTTTTGCAGGCACGCAACTGTTCTGCACAAGTCCAGTACAGCCACATCCCCCATGTGTTACAGGTCTAGTTCACCGCGTCGCTGACCTGTCTATCGATAGAACGCTTTGGGCCAGATCCTGACCTACGCGCCCCTTACGGGCGCCTGAGGTCATTGCAGCCGTGGTTGTAGCGGGGAATGCACGCCCCTCGCAGGTTCTTTTACGTAACAGCCGATGCACATAATGTACTTTACGTATGCCGACCATTATGATATCATAAGTAGGTTGTGCGCATTCGCACAATCTTCCAGACAGGGGAAACGTATGCGCTATTCGTAATTCCCCTGTCGGACTTAACCCAGGATCGGGCCCTTTGTGACACTTAAGCGACAACTGACGTCAGTTTACAGCAGTTTTCAGAGAGACAGCGTCGTTCCTGTGACACCTGTCTCTACAAAGAGTACTACGGTGACAGGTAAGTTTTCTTGATCCTAACCATTCCCTTCCTGCAACCTAAGCTTCCATGACCTTAACCTTCCACTCTCTTTAGCCTAAGTTTAACCCTAGTCTAATCCTAACTATTCTCATCCCACAGCCTAAGCTTAACCCTCCCCTCTCTGCAGCCTAAACCTAACCCCTCCCTGTCCTGCGGTTTAACCCTAACCTAAACAGGTACCTTGTCAATTTAAGTGCGTTTGATAATGTGCCCATTCCGGAATTGAAATATTCTTTCTTAAATAGGTGTCGGCACTGATGAGCTGTCCATGGTATCAGTTAAAAATGGAGCATTGCAGCGGCGAATACATCTCATTCATTGCTGTTACTGGACCGCCAATTGCGTTGCATATGTTCCAGATAGAGGTGGCTCAAGTCCCCCTGTGCGGAGTTTGCCCAGCACCCTTGGCTGTGCTGCATTCCTAAGTAGACAGAGCTGAACTTTGTTACAAATATCCCATTTTCAGTTTTTGGAAAACAGCCATCTATTATTTTCTTAAATACAAGTAGCGCAGGTGCCTGCTGTCAACTGATTGGACAGGGGATACATTAATGTGCAGGTGTAAAACGCAGGGAGTCGGGATTAACGACAGCCAGGAAAAGTTAATGAAAGTAGAGATCAGCTGGGTGTAATAGCAGGGTCAGGATAGAACTTGTGGTTAGAGATCAGATCATTGGGGATAGAAAGAGAGAGCTGTGAAAATAAATAGGATGGAAAAGAATAGTAAATATTATCCTGGTGCTAAAAGATGAAAAAGCACAAAGTATAACACAAATAGACATAAGAAGGAGAAGAGGGCTCTGAGGTAAAATATATGATAACATGAGAAAACTTAATAGATAAATTCAGAGCCAGTGCTAGGGTGTTCAGCGCCCCTCCTGCAAACTTTAAATTAGTGCCCACATGTTTAACAATTTCACATTATAGTTAGTAGAGTATAGTATCCACGTCATAGAACACAATCTTGTAACCACAATCTTTAAAGACCGCAAACAAAATGTTATGTAGATACAGGGGCGTTTTAAGAAGTGAGGGGGCCCTTGTGCAGAATTTGTACATGCCCCCCCCCCCTTTACCTGAGACAGGACTGTCCCCGGAACTCAAAGTGGGTGGAGCCTAACAATGCTGTAAGCCCCGCCCCATTTTCGGTGCGCGAATATGGACAGTTCCACCGCAGGAGAAGGGGGGCTCATTTGATAGCGTAAAAGGGGGGTAGCTCTAAACGTAAAAGTATGCTCGTAAAATGAAAATCTCGGGACTGAGAATCTTCCTTTCTTATTATGTATTACTTTATATTATATTTCCATAATTTATTTGTATGTTTTGTTTTGTTTTCTTAAATTGAGAAAGCACCATAGGAAAGCTAATTTTAACATCAGTAATGATTAGAATTATTATGTCATTGTACTTTGTAACAAAGATTGTGAGTCAGACTAAACCCGAACAGTGATTCATTCTCCATTCTTAAAAAAAAAAAATGTAATTTCAATTTAATTCCTTTCTAAAGGGGATCTTCAGTTACATATCGGTGAGATTGTGATGCTTGTAAGGATTGCTCTATAAAAACCTGGAGAAGCTTTTGACATAACAGATTCATTATGAAGTAAGCTGTGTTGTCAGAGGCCACAAATGTTCTATTTTACACTCCAATAAGAATGGGGTAGATCCAGACCTAAGTACATTAGCGTATTGACGCTAGCCGGTAACGTAAAAACGCTGCTTTGTATGTACTGCGCATGTGCGCGGCAGATGTTACGCCATTTAACTGTGAACGTACGTACCAGCATCATATGAACAGTGTAACTACAAACAAAGGGGCGTGACATCCATACGACACCCGTAATTACGCTTCGGAGGCGGGGTGAGGCATTTAAATCATACCGTATGGGCGTGCTTAGGCAGTTACATAGGTGAAGCCTTTACGTACGTCAGTAGTTACGCTTTGAAAAGTTAAGGTAGGGTTTGGCAAGTGTAAAAAAGGCAAAAGTAAGTACAGCTGAGGGGAGCGCCCAGGGGAGTGCATAGAAAATACACTACGCCTTGAAACTTAATGGAAATGTACGCCCACATGTGATCGCAAACTAGCCCCTGTGACAGAATGTGTCAGAAGACAATCCTATTGTATATAGATGTGTCCATAACTACAGGGGTTGCAAGAAGTTTGTCTTCTACGGGGCTCGGGGCCCAGGGCAGATGCACGCCCTGTTCTGTAAGCAAGCTGTCAGGGGTTGACAGCTTGAAAAGTGCTTGGCACTCCATGTATGAGTGTATGTATTGATGGCAATGTTGCTTTTAGCACTCATACATGGAGTGCCAAGCGCTGTTTTAAGCTGTCAGCCTCTGACAACTTCTATCAAGCAGCCTAGCTCCGCCCACAGTCCTGCCTGGCTCTCCTAATCCCACCCTCCTTACTATGGGGCCAGAGTCTGTTATCTTCTACTTCTGTAGCCAGGCTCTGATTACCTGATTAAGGGTTTAAGCCACTATAGACTAATGTGCCCGGGGCGCATTCCTGTACCCTCCCCCTTTATATTTTAATAATATATATGTGTACAGGAAGGGGGGTATATTTAATTTATAAATTTTTTACTCTCAACAATAACAGTACCTGCAATTGGCTGATACATTAAAGGCAAAACATCAAAAACCCTGCTTACCCCACTCTCAACTCTGGGCAGTCTGAAGGAGCACCAGGTGATTCCCAGCCAGCAGCGATCACATGCAAACTTGCAAGGTCAAACTGCCTTAAACTTGGAGTGTTGTGAAACCAGAGATCCAAAGCTGGATCCCTGCAGTGCGGGTGACAGAAAGCTACTCCGCTTGGGCCTGATCCAGACCTACGCCGATGCGCTCCACTCTCCCCGACACTCCCCCTGTGCGGGCGTATTTCCCATTGCTTACGCCGGCTGAAGGCTACCCTAACTTCAGCCGGCATAAGCAATGGGTAATACGCTTGCACACGAGCGTACTACCGCTAAGCCCTCCCTCCCTCCCTCATTATATTACCTCCCCCCGCCCACCTTTACTAACCTTAATGTAGGGACGCTAGGGGGACACCCCCTCCAGCGTTCCTACGCTGTTCCTACGGACGGGCGTTCAACAATCGGGCGTTGCCATAGCTACGCCGGGCAACATCTGCCTGGCGCATGCGCAGATCGGCTTTTCAGTTGATCGTACGCTTACACCCGCCGTCCTAGCGACAGCGGGCGTAGGACTGGATCAGGCCCCTTGTATGGGAGCTTTGAGCGCAAGGACTTACCTGAATGCTTCCACAGCATAATGGGAACAGCGCGGAATAATAGATAGAACGCACAATTTTCACATTTCCCTTCCCACATAGCAGCAGGTATTCCTCTTCCTGCTCTGCACCATCCGTTTTCAGGTGGAGTTGCGCGCGTATTTTTAGAATCGGATGAACTGCGCATGCGTAGTAACTTTATTTACGCACATAAGTGCTTTAGGCACGAACATGTGATTCGGACATACGTAAGGAGGGGCGGGGTTGAAATACGTACCTGAAATTTTCGGGAAAGAGGGTTGGGGGAGGCATTTAAATGAGTCTTTGAGGGAGCGGTTACATCGAATCGCACGTACGGCACATAAGTACTCACGTAAAGTTAGAGGTGGTCTATGGAGGCGTAAGTCCACGATAGCACGGCCGTGAGAGGGGAGTGTCATGTTTGTTGTTGGGTGTTGGCTTGCTAGGTGCGTGCGTATAATTGCGTACTTTTAAAAAACGGATCTGTGAATCCAGTCCCTCGACCCTAGGCTGCAGCCTAATCATATATACAATTATATTGCTACTACCTATCTGCGCCTCTGTATCTATACCCGAGTTAAAATAAATGATAAAAATGATCAATATCTTAAAATGAGATACCTATAAAGAAGTATACCAGCATGCAAAATATTACAAAATGAACCGTCAATCAAAGTCTCTATGCATTGTTTTTCAGCAATAGCTGTGCAGGCAAATAAAATCAGGTATAGTCTTCTTGATGTTCTGGTCACTTTCAAGCATGTAAAACAGAAGTAGAAAAGTAGACTTTATTTCTACAGAATATCTGCTATTGACATAATTAAATAGACAACAAGCAATGATAAAAAACTAGCAATAATAAAAAAAACTAATAATAATAAAAAAAATCCAGCTATAATACTACAGTTCCCCCCGCGTACCAGATGCCACTCGGATCTTTAGATGGTAAATTAAAGTTTCTGTCCAGACTGGCCCGGGTATCCACTCCTTCCAGAGAAACGGTGTTGCATCTGCCGTCGGTAAGGTCCTCAGTGTTCAGCTGGTTTGGCTCCCTCACGCGTTCAAACCCTCCGGGGTCCTTTCTCAAAGCCTAATCAGCCTATTGACTGACCAGGCCCAATAGACAAGGCCGCCATCAAGGGGGGACAGCCAGGACTATTGTCATGGCCCCGTATCTGATGGGGCCCACTGATACTTACCTTAGTCAATGCATCAGCCCACTGTTCATGCATATCCGTGGCGACACCCTGCCCCCTAGGTGACATTACTCGTCATCCGATGTGTCCCGAGCCCCAAATTTTCTGGCCTACAGCCATCCCATAACAAGCCATAACTAACTATATACAGAACCAAGTAAGTGTTCAGTCTTATAAGGGTCATGGGCTCAGTGTGCTGTTGAATTAGCAGTTCCGGTCTTTAGGAAGGAAGGCATGCATAGGAAAATTGCTTAGTATAAGTATCTATATATGTGAAATCTTTTAAGCACACATTTGTAAATGCCTCATAAAATAGAATAAAGCGTTTTAGTGATAGTTTTCCATTTTTATAACACTGACACGGGTCAACAAGCTGCGTAATAATTACCGTTTTTTTCCTGCGTTCATTTTCACAATACGTTTTATTCAGCTAGGCAGTTTTACATCACAGAGATTTCACGCATTCTAAGGTTTGCAAGAATTAATGAATCTCTCGGAAGCAACCTTTCTACAAAGGACACCGAAAAAATCTTTATTCCTTGTCATCTCCTTTCGTATGTTTCTATACGCTCCTGATTTAATGACTAGCACATTACATATTGAGGTCGCACATTGCTGAATTGAGGAGCCTGCTTCGTAAGCAGTTAATTCTATATACTTATTCTCAATCAGGATCCTACTGTGCAACTGTATAAGAATGGGAAGAGCTTGGAACTTTGCAGTCAGTGGCACGGTGACCCTCAGAATTGCTTCAGGCTGCATCCAGGACTCGTTCCATAGTATCCACACTGCTCTAACTCACTACAAAGAGGAGGCGATCAAACAGCCTTGAGATTTAAGTGAAATGGAGGCAGGCCTGTTGGATTTTACTGGTCTGAAGGGCTGTATTTGAAGTTATGTCTTAGAACAGTTATAAAACATGGAACTGAATGTTATAATTGAACACTATGAAGTTAGAGAAAGCATTTAGCTGTATGAAAATGATAACCGGTTCCCTAGTAGATAAGGGTGTTTCCAGTCTCACATGCATACAAATTGTTTCTGCAAACATGATATAAACAGGAGCAGTTCAGGAACCAAAGGTTCACTATAGCTACGCAGTTCAGTTTAAGTATGGAATGTGCAGGTGAAACTTGAAAAATTTGAATATCGTGCAAAAGTTCATTTATTTTATTTATTTCTTATGAAAACCCCAAAATCAAAATCTCACAAAATTAGAATATTACACGAAATCAATAAAAAAAGCTTTTTAAATACAGAAATGTCAGCACTCTGAAAAGTATAATCATGCATATGTACTCAGTACTTGGTTTGGGCCCCTTTTGCAAGAATTACTGCCTCAATGCGGCGTGGCATGGATGCTATCAGCCTGTGGCACTGCTGAGGTATTATTGAAATTTGCTCTCATCAGAAAAGATGAGCAACAGACCAGTTCTTCCTTTCTTTCTTTCTTTAGCCCAGGTAACACACTTCTGTTGTTTGGTGTTGTTCAGGAGCAGCTTGACAAGAGGAATACAACATTTGAAGCCCATGTCCAAGATCTGTCTGCGTGTGGTGGCTCTTGATGCACTAACTCCAGTTTCAGTCCACTCCTTGTGCAGCTCCCCCACAGTTTTGAATGGCCTTTTCCTGACAATCCTCTCCAGGCTGCGGTCATACCTGCTGCTTGTGCACCTTTTTCTTCTACACTTTGTCCTTCCACTTAACTTTCTATTAATGTGCTTTGATACAGCACTTTGAGAACATCCAACTTCTTTTGCAATTTCCTTTGAAAGCTTTCCCTCCTTGTGGAGGGTGTCAGTGATGGTTTTCTGCACAACTGTCAGGTCAGCATCTTCCCCATGATGGTGAATTCTACTGATCCAGACTAAGAGACCATTTAAAGGCTCAGGAACCCTTTGCAGGTGTTTGGAATTAATTTGCTGATTAGTGTGACAATTTAAACATACAATATTGAACCTTTTCACATTATTCAAATTTTCTGAGAATTTGATTTTGGGGTTTTCATAAGCTGTAAGCCATAATCATCAAAATAATACAAATAAAGGCTTGAAATATCTCACTTTGCATGTAATGAGTCTATATAATATATTAGTTTCACCTTTTAAGCTGAATTACTAAAACAAATGAACTTTTACACGATATTCTCATTTTTCGAGTTTCACCTGTAAGCACAATGGGCTGGATCCAGACTTAGTTAAGTGCTTGAACTTAGTTACTCCTGGGCTAACCATGTTGATTTCAGGGGGAGTCAAGTTAATTGTATTCTTTGCATGCAGGGGTATATCTTTGAATTGCTTACTGCACACAGATACTGACCAGCTTTACT
>WWET01003668.1:99698-116369 GCA_011038615.1 Limnodynastes dumerilii
TGGAAACTGCCGTATAATACAAAAACACAAAATCATGCACTTGAAGTAAAAAAATAAAAAAAATGAAAGCTGAATATGTCAGTAATGGCACTTCATTAGAAACCACTGAGATGGAAAGGGGTCTGTGAGTCACAATTTCATGAGGATTAATGGGGCTGACCCAGAGCTACTCTGGCTCGCTGACCGAAAGTACGTCCGGCGTCGCTCTGGAGCACTCCCCTGACATTCCCCCTGTGGCCGGCGTAATTACCCACTGTTACGCCGGTTGAAGACTACCTTAACTTCAGCCGGCGTAACAGGCCACAGGGTCATAACTGCCCTAACTCTCCCTCCCTCATTTACTTACCTTTCCCCACCTTCCTTCCGTAACGGTTGTGCAGTTACGGTGAGGAAACCCCCCCTCGCCATAACTACGCAACAGTTAAGGATGCCCGATCCTAAGGATCGAGTTTCCCTGACTACGCTGGGCAACATCTGCCCGGCGCATGCGCAGAACCGCAGAAATGCCATTCTTACGCATGCGGCCGTCGTAGCTCTGGATCAGCCCCAATGTAATAATTTTTTGATGTTTATTACCATCTATTTTTATTTTTTTTTACCATCTGCTTTTTAAACTTTCAATGCCTTCAGTATTGATACTTTTAACAGAGAAAATAAAATGTATGTTAAAAGCAGCAAGATATCCTATTTAGGCTTGCAATAGACCTAATAGCAAAAAGTTAATTGGATAAAGCATTGAGTTACTAACAATAATGCCAATGATTGGTCTCAATTCTTTGTAAAGAATTTAGTAGCAGCTGACATTATAGGCTTTAGTACCATGTAATGATTCAAGGCACGGAAAGGATAGGAGGAGGAGGAACAATTTGGGGATTAAAGAAATGTATGTCTGGAAGATCAGGAGTATTAAGTTTTTGATTTCAAGCCATAAGCCACCGTTCTTACACAAGACTATCACATGTCTCAGAATAAACCCTCTATGCACAAGGCTTTTTTTATGTTACATAGGTTAACAATGTCAAGGAGGCTCTTGAAGATTTAGAAAAACACTTGGGTTTCCCATTAAGAGACTTTATACCAAACACTCGTTCTGTGAGACCAGCTATGGACATTCCACGAGATTCCTTAAAGAAGCATCTGGAAAATATATTTGGGGAGGCATTAACAGGTATAGTGATAACATCTAAATTATGGTACCTACCTCATCCATAAATTCAAATGACTGGCTTGCTGGCATATATAGTTGTCATTGAATTTACTGTGACTGACCATTTCATAGTCTTCTAAGCCAACAGTGGTGAAAGCTTTTCTCTGTCTTTGAAATCTTGCAGGTCCTTTTTTTATCCGACAGTTCAGTCACGGACAATCCAACCCCACTTATTATGTTAAATTTAATGGAAGACATCTTGTTCTGCGTAAAAAGCCACCAGGAAAACTTCTGCCTGCCGCCCATGCTGTAGAGCGAGAATATAGGTGCGTGCAGTTTTATTGTCTGCATTCTGCTTATGTCATGTAAATACTTTTATGTGCAGGATATTTACTTGGCAAACCTCCTGCCCCCCAGCTCCACTACTGCCACAGATCCAAAGAGGGTCCTAAACACACACATCACAGGATATATGAAGTTCCCCACCTTCACATTAATACCAACTCCAAAAACACTGTGACTTTTCCTGAAACTAGAGACTGGTGGCATAGGATTGAAGCATTAAGTACCAAATGTATTGTGATTGTTAATATAAGTGTTACGGCATGCTGGAATTACCTGTAGGGAGTACCAGGGTGGCCGCAGGAGCGAGATGGTCGTTACTTGCCAAGGCACAGAGTTGTAGCGGCACACTGGGATTACCCATACTAGGAGCCAGGGTGGCTGCAGGAGCCAGACGGGCGTTGCTGACCAGGACCTGGTGTTCACTAGAGCCTCTAGAGGTGAGGATAGTCTGGGCTGCAAGGTTTACCCGCAGGTCGCGGCCCCTAGGGCAATGCCTGGGAGAAGAAGAATCTAATCAAAGATAGAGGTAAGGATGGTATAAAGATGGAACAAGAGGAAAAGAGGGAGAGAAGCAAAGTCAGTAGAACCTGACTTTAGACAAACCACAGAGAACACTAAACAGAGACACAGGACCAGCAAGGGTTAACAAGACTGACAAGACTAACTGGCTTACAAGGACTCACACTCACTCACACGCTCACTCACTCACTCACACACACACACACACACACACACACACACACACAGAGCTACCCCGCATGGCCAACAAGAACAAGCACACAAGAATAGGCGGGGAAAAAACAGTGGAATAACACAATAAGGTGGGAGAGGGGGAGATGATACACTGAGGGCAGCAGGCAAGGAACAAGGCTGGGTAACAGTGGGGCACTCAAGAACAAGATAAGTGGCACAGGGCAAGAGAGAGCAAAAAGGCAGGCACAGATACTGAGGGACAGAGTCTATAACTGGCTACTACCTCTTTGATAGTCTTACGGTAATCTTCATACAGGAGGCCAAAATTCCTCACACCTTCCCACTTGTGCCTATGTTCAGATTTAAGCAACTTTATTATTTTCAGTATCATGCATGCTTTTTGTATTGTGTTAGGATATTAGAATGTGTAGAAGTAAAAACCTATTGTATTGTTACAGTTTTTAAAGTACAAAATGCTAGAACAGAATTTCTACCACAAAATGTTCTCATTTGGAAAGAGTAAAATGGTTTTAGTATGTAAATATGTGCATACATTAAAGGCCACATATAAATCATAGACCATAAAGTTAATTTGTTCACCAAGAAATTATTTATTCATAGGGTCTTGAAAGCACTTGGTGAAGCTGGAGTTCCGGTACCAAAGGTTTTTAGCCTATGTGAAGATTCTAGGTGAGCTCCCATTATAGTGTGTCTTCAGTAGTTACCGGTAGTTTATTTCTTGTCTATCTTAAATAGTCAGCCTTCTTATATTCTGACAGCATAATTGGTACTCCCTTCTACTTGATGGAATATTTAACTGGGCGCATCTTTAAAGACCCTGCTCTTCCAGGACTTGATGCTGAACAACGCCGAGCCATATATGCCGCAATGAATAAAGTACTATGCAAAATTCACAGTGTGGATATCCAGAAAGCTGGACTGGAGGATTATGGGAAACACGGTAACTAGTTCATTGTAGAAGACTTAAATGTGTTCAGCTATATGACACTAGGAGATAGTGTATAACATGTTTATAAGCTTTGAATATTTATTTATATTTGCCATGTTTTAGGTAAGTACCGCATTTAATGCAGTCAATTTTATTCTTTGAATAAGTTGACAGACTGCAATTAACTATGGTTTTTTTGAAGTAAGATTCTCGCAATCAGTGCTTCTCTGTTACTGCTGTTAAACCTAATTTGCATATGACAGAAAACATAACTCTAGGGATTAAATCTGTGTGACAATGTTTATACTTTCCACACACCTATATTTTAATATACATTTAGAACTGTTCCATGTACTCAGGGTTATAAGATTACCTCCCTTAGCCAGTGACTTTAACTTTGAGTGAATGATCTAGTTTGGAGGATTTAGTTTGTTTGATTATCATAGACATTGTTATAATTGTTGATTTATTAGCCTAAATGTGTTTCTTTTTTTTAATAAGGTGCATATGTTCAACGCCAAGTTCAAATGTGGACCAAACAGTATAGAGCTAGTGAGACTCATAAAATCCCAGCAATGGAGAGACTTATTGAATGGCTTCCTCATCACCTACCTGAGGGCCAGAACACTACTGTTGTGCATGGAGACTTTAGGTAAAATGTAGAGCTGACAAAGTAAGGATGCCCCAGAGATTGCTTTCATTCTCTGCTCTTTCCCCAGTCATAGTGCTTATTCAAGTGGACTACAGAACGATCCTTGATCAGTAATAATTGGTGATGGTAGATTATGTAATTTGATAACTGGGACAGAAATCAACATTGCAATCTGCAAATTTAATCATGGAACCAACAGAGCAAAAGTTCTGGAGACTATGGGAACAATAACAATGATAAAGCCAACATCAAACCAAAATCATTAATAAAGAATGCTAAATAAAATCCTTACCTTGCCCGAATCAAATAGACAAAGACACGGTGTATTTAAAGTAAGTGCTAGTTATGTCTAGGGAAGAAATGATAAAATCACCTTAAGAAATTCTCATTGATTTCTGGTTCATTGAATGACTCTCATTCAAATATGTCCAACAATATTCCACAATCTGTGTCCCAAGGCGGACTCATAATCTTATGCCACAGTCTCGTTACTAGCAAATTCCAGCCTTAATATAGGTATTAAGTCTGGGAGTTTCCAGCAGATGCCCAAACTGCAAAATGGAAGTAACTCACTGTTCTATAGTCCGGTTGATGTTCCATGGTATTGGCTTACAGCATTCGGTGGTGTAGTGCCCGGAGCTTGGCTTGCCGAACGCGTGTCTCTGGCGTCTTTCCTCCTCCTCCTGTCAGTTGGAATGCATTGCTGTCTCTGCCTCGTTCTCGGTCAGAAGTGGAAGCCCCATCGACATATGATACGGAGAAAGGGAAGATCGCAGTACGGAGATAGTGTAGTAACTTTTATTTAAAGGTGCAGACACACATAAAATGTAAGAGGTGTTTTGTTACCAAATCCTTACCTTGTCCCCTCTCCTGCTTCTATCCACTGTCTCTTCCGTTCTGTCCACACTCTCTTCAGATTAGATCGGTTAAACCTGTCGGAACTTTAGTGTCAGCAAGTTAACTAATGGCACTGTGAATGTTGTGCTAATAAAATTCACCCAGAAGAATCTACACTGAGGGTAGTAGGAAAAAGGTTTCATCATTTTTACTTGTATCATTGCATTATTATTGTGCCTTAGGTGATGCTGAAACTGTGATTATGGCCAGATCCTAAGATCCGGTAGTGCCAAACACAGCATGAGTAGTGGCATCCCCGCTGTGTCAAGCAATTTACATAACCATTCCCCTCACTCACTCAGGTTTTTGACAACAGGACCCTGCCTTAATATTTCTGATTTGGCTTCTCTTGAATTATTGGTGTATTGGCATGAACTATGACTTCACAACTTAATTGTAAATTGTAATATGAATCCCCTACCACTTTCAAGCACCATCAGAAGTTGTCAGAACTTTTACCATCTGACTGCATAGAAACCGCCTCAATGTTGGCAGTCTGCATCCTGCCCTTTATATTTAAGTAGAGGGTCTCTCGCAGATTGGCTAATCAGTTAACTCAGACAGATCTTTCTTCTCTGAAAAATCAGTTCTTGTTCAACTGCAAGTCTCTGCATTTCCAACTAACCTTTCTTGAATAACTAAAATTCTCAGCATGTCCTACAAACCTTTTATAAGGAGATTCATAACTTATTTGCAGACTGAATTAAAAAGCTCATTAGTAATGACTGCAGATACAGATGGTTTATACATTTTTGTAATATTATTTCCTTTTAGGTTGGATAACTTAATATTTCACCAGGATAAAGTGGAAGTTCTTGCTGTTTTGGATTGGGAATTGTCAACACTCGGAGATCCCATGTCTGATGTGGCTTACAACTGTTTGGCTCATTACCTTCCATCTGATCTCCCTATTCAGAAAGGTATGAGTGAGGTCCACATACTATATGTTTCTACTTCCTTGTCAAATTCCATTAGAATTTAATTGTGTGTGTGTATTTTTTGTCCACCAGTCTATTAATTTACATGTGTTGAATTTTGTGGCTAAGTACCTGATTCACACTTAAGAATCTTCTTAAAATAAGAACTTAAAGTAACTTCTGGGTAAAACCATATTTTTTCGGGGGAATCAAGTTAATTGTATACTTTGCATGCAGGAATACAACTTTGAATTGCTTACTGAAAACAGATACTAACCAGCTTTACTATTACACTGTTATTTAGACTTGGGCTGGGAAATATCACCTCTCAACACTAGTACTGTTTGCAACAGATGAAATTTGACTCCCCTGCAATCAACATGGTTTAGCCCAGGAGTGACTTTAAGTTCTTATTTTAAGAAGATTCTTAAATGTGAATCAGGTCCTAAGAGTTTAACTGTGGCTAGGTGTTCAACTGTTCAATTGAACACCTAGCTGCTCACAGGCCAACGAGTTTAGCATCAGTCTCCTAAATCCACAGCAAAGGTGAATATTTAATGCCCTTGCTTTGCCTGCAAAACCCCCCAAAAACTCAATACATACAGATATGCCCAGGGCCCTCTTCAGGTAGAAGGAAGTCTGCGTCTTCTAGAATTTTTCAGAGCTGCCCATTGAACAAACTTTGGTAAAGGAACCTCCTCTTGTGCTATCAACTGATATTAAGGTATTAATATCTTAATCTGCCCATCAAACGAAGTGAAAGATTCTCCTTTTGTGATATAATCTGTGAAGTATCTATTCCAGAGCAGCCTTCCTTCTAGATGAAGAGGGCCCTAATGCAGCCATTTATATTTAACTTTCTTATACTTAATTTATACTTGTATATATATTTCTTTATACTTTCTTATTGATATGAAAATAAGCATTCAGTTTTGTGAGATAGGCACAACGATTTTTCACATTTATTTTGGGATCTTCATCATTTTCAAATTTTTTCTAAGATAGCTCAACTACCATTAGCACCAGGAAGAGTACATATCCCAAGGAATAGAAAGAAATAGAAATAATAAGATAAAAGAAATATAAACCAAAAATAAGATAAAGTAAATTAAGATAGGCAGGAAATCCATATAAGAGAAAGTTATAATACTTGACTTCTGACATAGCTCTGATTTATGTATCAAATGATCATTGGATGAGTCAATAAATAAGGGAATTTTTAAATGGACCATTTAAGATTGCTACAGACCACCTACCCCCTGTCCTTATCCTCACCTAGAACAACTTCTATTTCCTTAACTAAACTATAGACATTCCACCCCAATACACATCACCGCTGAAGCACACTTATATCCCCACTTTTTTTCTAGTTTATTAAACATCCACCAGCCTTTACTACTAACTGTATTACATTCAACAGTTTCCCCACTCCACTGGTACCTGACCCTATACATCCCCAGCCCCTTTGACTTACACACACTTTAATGATATCACCGCTTGAGTGCACCTCCATCCCCCTTCTATATACACTGCTTCTCTACAATTGTCTGTTGGGGATAGTGAAACTCGCACCTCTTTCCCCACACTCACTGCAGACACTCCTCTCCCTCCCACAGAACCTTTGTGTAGCGGACTCCTACAAATTATAAATTAAGACTGGTGGACAAATCATTATCATCATCATAATTGTGGTTGTTCGGGTAATATTTTGGGCCACTTGTCTGTTTTCTAATCTGACATCTGTCCTTTGTACATGTCATCCAGAAATGTATAAGCTATCAACAGCGACATGTGTTCCTGATCAAATGTTTGTTTGTTACATCTTGTTGATGTGCAATATCCTGTCTTGCCTCATGGTCAATTTTATTTTGTTCTTCATGGACATTATTTTGACCTTCCCCTAGGCGCTTCAGTGGGATGCCTAATTAATTATCTTCTACCTGCTCTACCTGCACATAGAGAACTTGTTCTTTCATGGGGACTTAAAACAGTTAATTGCCCTGGAAGAATTTTTTCTAAGCACAAAATAGTCCAAGATTGCCCCTAGGGGCGAGACAGGATATTGCACGTCCACAAGATGTAAAAGTTTATGATGATGTTTCACATTTATCAAAGTAATAAACCAATCAAATATAAGTACATGAATAAATAAAATTAGAAATTAATCTGAACAGGTTTCTCATTCTTGATATTTGGTAACATAATTCTGTATTTAAGGAATAAAGAACTATGATTTGGAAGATCTGGGGATTCCTACTGCAGAGGAATATTTTGATATGTACTATAAAAACATGGGCATTCCTAAGGTTAAGAATTGGAACTTCTACATGGCCTTCTCGTTTTTCAGAATTTCTGCAATATTGCAGGGTGTATACAAGCGTTCACTTACAGGTATGGAAACTGTTTTACAGGAAAAAAAAATAGGAACACTGGCACAGCTGTGGTTTACCAAAGACATTTCAATTATTTGAAACATATTGCAGCTATCTTCAACTATTTCACAAAGTTATATACTTTGGACTGTAACAAGGGGGAGTGTCGGGGCAGAGCAGCGATGTTATGCTGAGCGTTAAAACGCTCAGTGTAACGTCGTAGCTCTGGATCAGCCCACACGTGCGTAAATTTACGATCAGTTAAACTGCGCATGCCCAGAACCCAAATATACGCATGGAAACCATGGCTGACTGAGCTGCACTCCAACAGAGTTAATACTGATTCACAAGTAGGAGTGCCTTGCGGAAACTAACATACGCACGGGAAAGGTTAAGGTAGCCCTCAAACACTCGTAAGTTGAAGAATCGTATTGATTGCTGTGAGGCTATGCATCATGTCTTACTTAGTTCAGGCCACACCTGCTGCGTGTTTATAATAAATGGATGTGTGTTTTTAAATGAAACAAATAAAGGCTTGATTATTTAGTCCTATGCTGATTTTACATTTTGTGTAAGACTAAAACATTGTAAAGGTGCTATTATTTTGTTACAGTTTGTATAGTTTCTTTTTTTCTTTTTTTTTTACTTAAAATTTTGTGAACAAACACCATTACATTTACTTATACTTTACTGTATTGGTTGTTTGTCTTTTATATTTTAAAATGCTTATTTTTTAATTGTTTTATGAAAGTCTCTGTATGTTGTGGATCATTGTATTCATAACTCCATGTAGTATGCGTTTAGGTGTATTGTAAATTATGATCACAATAGATGTAGGATATCCCCGTACCAGGAATGGCCGGCTGCACAACTACTGATTAAATCCCTTATTGATCAGGGATCCCAAGCTCCCATAAATCGGGTTGGTGCTCCAATGACACTAACTGAACAATTAAAAAGAAAGAGAGACAGTAGTGTATTTGCACTCACAGTAGTTGGTGTGATAGTATAAAATATAACTTTTATTTCATTGATTCAAAATAAGAGCGAATTTAAAAGTGTATGATAGAAAAAGTCAGAAATAACTTAAAATTCAAAGAAGGCTGCTGTTCCTTAATTCATACAGTGAACTGTAGTAAGCCTAACAAGCCCAGTGATTAAGAATATTCCTAAGTCTTTAAGGACCTATAATCTGCTGAATGTCATATTCATTTATATATTATAGGCAGCAACAAAGGTAGAAAAACTCAGTGGTTTTTCAAGGGTCAGCAATAACTGAATATAGAGAAATTCACTTGTAAATTCCAATAAAATATATCTGGCTCTCACTTATAGGTGTTTTTAAACTATAACAGAGGACAAGCTCTATATACATATGAATGACTAATTATCATGCGCTACCAGCGCTATGTAACTCAAAAACTTCCACACTGTAATGCAGTTGACAGTTAGATTGAAATATAGGATATATTTCTCAGTAATGCTAGCAGCGGATTCTGATGGCCAGTAAATAGTTCTAATGCCAGGAACTGGCCAGACAGCCTGTTAAATACCAGTACTGTGAGCGCTCCTACAGAATGCTCTCCGTTATTTAGGAGCAAGCGGGTATGCTGACAACCTATTAGCACTGTAGGGCCTTGCAAGTGCTTCCTCCCCACCCCCACTGTAAAGAGACAGTCGGTACTGAGATGATCAGATAGTGCTAACGGCGCTCTAAAAAGTACGATGCCTGTCTCTACTACCATTGACAGAGGTTGCTAGAATTGTTGATCAATAACCGATTGCCCTAAAAGATGATTATTTTTCATTTATTTATATTTTAACTTACTAATGTAAGCAATCCTGGAAAAGCAGTCCAGTATTGACAAATGCTCCAGAAAACAACTGATGCTTGAGTACCATACTTTAATCTTTTGCAGGACAAGCTAGCTCAGCAAATGCAGAAGCTTGTGGGAAATTAACAGACTTCTTGGCTGACTTAGCTTGGGATTTTGCTACAAAAGAAGGCTTCCGCTTGTTCAAATCAGACAAAGGAGCCACTCCTAAAAATCCGATGACTAGATCTTACAGTAGTTGGAGTAGAGTACAGAAGTTGGACCCTTCAGATAAAACATTTTTTAGAGCTTCCCATTCTGCACAGCAAGGTATTTTGGTGATCTCCCCTGATGGTCTCTCAAAAGAGGCGAAAAACCTATACAATAAATTGAAGGAGTTTATAGAAATTCATATATATCCCGCTGAGCAAGAGCTACGAAATTATCAATTTTCGGAGAAAAGATGGACCCCTCACCCACTTATTGAAGGTCTTAAGGTACATGTAAAGAATATTTGTCATAACCTAATTATGTTCATTATATACCTTGTTGTAACTTTGAACTCTGGTCAGCATTATCTAAGAACAAAAGCCATTGCATATAAATATGACTAGTTGAATTATTAAGTCATGCAAGAACTTTCCCATTTTCCTTTTTTCACGCTAATGACATAAAACCCTTGCAGTATGCTCACGTGGTTAATTGTTTTCTAGCCTTTTCTAGCCTCATTTGCCAAATTATGACAGCTTAATTGATGGTTTTCAAGAAATATTACTTTTTATCTTCTAGGATAAAGCAAAGGCCCAAGGTTTGTGGAATCTCTTCCTTCCTCTGGAGAGTGATCCAGAGGGTAAATATGGTGCCAAGCTAACAAACATGGAATATGCTCATCTTTGTGAGCTCATGGGTTCATCCCTGTATGCACCAGAGGTAAGTGGTCTGTTATATAGTGTAGTATGTTACTTTAACAAAAAACAAGTTTTCAATATATAAATTTTACATACCTCTGAGATGATGATGCGTGTCATATTTTATATTTTGGTTGTTGTTGTTTTTTGTTTTTTTTAACATGTTTATTTATTCACAGGTAGATACAAAAATATGCATCTAGTCAAGTAAATGTACAGGCAAGGCAAAATTGCAGAGATTCACTTAAAAGTACATTTTGATTGAGAAATTAATAAGTAGATGGCAAGAAGGTTAACACATACCAAATGTCTACCTGTGGTTTTTCTAATTTTTTTAAGACTTCATAATAAGAAGACAAATCTGCTACTATAAGATATGCAACATATATTTTGGTTGCTTTTTTTATATTACTATTAATGTTTAGATAGTCTTTTCCTTTTTTCTACATTGTTTGTGTTTACAGTGTGTTCCATTTTTAAGAGAATCTAACTTATAACTTATTTAGATTTTTAATTGTGCGGCCCCAGACACAGGAAACATGGAAGTGCTAGTTCGTTATGGAACAGAGGAACAGAAGGAAAAATGGTTGAAGCCATTATTAGAAGGCAAAATCAGGTCCTGTTTTGCTATGACTGAACCACAGGTATTATGGCACCTCAGTCTCTCATGCAATCTCTCCCTGCTGACTCTCACTCTAGTCTCCTCATAATTTCACCTTTTTTCAGATTGTATTTATTACATATAAATATACTTTACATTATGAATGGTACATAAATGAAGTTTGTACAAAGAATTTCCATTAAATGCCTTCAAACTAATCTGAAATCAACAAATCAGAAAAACAAGTAGTTCCATCTATGGGAACAGGTTGTCAGATGAATGGAAGGGAGGTTTGGAAGGGACTGATAAGAGTACCAGGTGGAAGAGACTATATTACCTTTTCTAGCAGTAAAACAGAGCTAGCATTAATAGTTCTTTATTGGTTAGTATTTGAAGCTTACACCTGTCATTTATTTTGCTGGGGAAATCCACAGACTCCCAAGCCTAAACATTATTACTATACATATATTAATATATATATCCTTGTTCTTTAAAAAAAAAAAAAAGTAGTATTATGAATTAATGTTTATTTTATAGTTGGTAATAAAACATTTGTTGCAGTGAAATATTGTCATATTTTTTCCCTTGAACACATAACCCAAATTTTTATGAAGCAGAAAAAAATGACCACCATGTATTCTGTCATAGGTCGCCTCTTCTGATGCCACCAACATTGAATCTTCAATCAAAGAAGATCAGAAGTCATATATTATTAACGGACATAAGTGGTGGACATCTGGTAGGATCTTAAATGAAAATCATTGGCAGTGTCTTTATTTCAAAGATGAAATATTAATGACTGACCACACGTAACATACTGTTTTGTTTTATGCAATCAAGATTGATTAGATTATTGCCATGGGATGGGCAAAAAACAATTTGCTCCAGCATGCTTTATATAGAATCACTGATTAGCAGCAACTAGTTGTCAGTGACTACTCCTGCTACTTAGCCATTCAGCTCCACCTACTGACTCTGAGTGTTTGTGGTGCACCAAAACATAAACAGACATATCACACAGAACTGTGCAAAAAAAGGAAGAATGCAGCATTTGTTACAGCATCACTTTGCTGCTTGTTGTCAGATACTAACCTTTTTTTTTTTAAAGGGGCATTGGACCCACGTTGTAAAATCTGCATCTTTATGGGAAAGACAGACTTAGATGCACCTCGCCATAAACAGCAGACAATGATCTTAGTTCCTATGGACACTCCTGGAGTTAAAATTCTGAGGCCACTAACAGTCTATGGATTGGAAGATGCTCCAGGTATGAATTGCAGAATCTGTTGGTGTACAAATTGCACAGTCCCTCTATATGAGGTAGACACTTAGATGCACAGAAACCCATGACATATCAGTTACATGTTGCACAAAGTCTGCATCTCTTTCACTCATTACCCAACCACTGTAATCCCCATGCCCCAACTACTTTCAAATGGAAACGGACCACTTTAAAAGGAGTATAGGATCTGCTGTTTCTGTAGTATTTGCATGTTTTCAGAGAGATTGAATATTATCATCTAACAATCTATTCTCTGATTTGTTTATAATGACAAACAGGAACTTGTACAAGTAGTTTCTGTATGAAGCTAATTAACACCATAATATATGATCTGACAGCTTCTGTGTGCAAAATGTAGATTGAAGGCCATTTTAAATGCCTGACTCCTGCATCAGTTGTGCATTAGGTACTAGATACCAGAAAAGCACTACATCAGACAGCGGCTGATATCATAAAACAGCTGTGCCATAGGCTGAAATGCTTTTACAAAACATTTTTAAATGACTTATTCAGAGAGTGTCTCTGTCCTACAGCTGGACATGGAGAATTACAATTTGACAATGTTCATGTGCCTAAGGAAAACATACTGCTGGGTAGAGGAAGAGGGTTTGAAATTGCACAGGGCCGACTGGGTCCAGGAAGAATACATCACTGCATGAGGCTTATTGGACATGCAGAGAGGTCTTTAAACCTCATGAAACAGAGGGTAAGTAAGTGGACTTTTTTCACTATTCTACAGCATACTTAAGGGTTGAAAGTAAGGTTTTTGCTTTGAATCTGTGACCTTAGAATTAGGGTGTTAAACATTAAACTTTTTTTGAAAGTGGATCACACTATTATTTTATTACAACACTGATTTCCTGGAATTACTAACAATTGTTTTTGTGGGTAATATGTGGATTATTGATTTCATTCTTTAAATATCTACCTATATATACACATTTTATTTTTATTTTTTCCATTCCCTACCTATACACCAAGTGCAATACACCATATTGGCAGAGCAGAATATATGTGATGTTGTTTTTTTAATTGCCATATATGCATAATCAGGGATTACACAGTGATCAACCTATCTAATACATGTTTTTACTGAGTTTAAAAATAAATTACTTTATTTTGGTGCAGTAAAGAGGAATATTACCAAGTCTTTTACACTGTCACTGTACAATGGATAATGGACGTATCATGTGACTTACATAAATTATTCACACTTAACTTATCCAAGAGGAATGAACAAGCTTCTGTGCATTTTCTATAGCAGGGGTTCTCAACCCTGTCCTCAAGTACCACTAACGGTCCAAGTTTTTTAAATCTCCTTGCTGGAGGTGAGCTCATAACTGACAGTTACATTTTGAAAGCTCCACAGGTTTTGCAGGTGGTACTTGAGGACGGTGTTGAGAACCCCTGGAGTATGTCCATTTAGCAGGCTGTGCTGTTACACCTAACATGTATAATAGGATCCAGGGGCATTGAATTGTGTGGGGGGTGAGACCGATCCACCCTCCCCTCCATTCCAAAAGTGAAGGAGGCATCGGCTTGGTGGGAGCATAATCAGGAGCACTATTTTGGAGAATAATTTTAGCACAATTAAGACAAATAGCCCCATAATAAACCTCCTAATTTATTTTAATAATTGTGCTCTCACTTATTAGGACTATGTATGGCCCATAATGAAGCTTTTTTTATTGTTTGTATCCAAGTTATTCTCTGTAATAAGCCTCTGTATTCCTCCCCCAAAGCATAGTTCTATTTTAGGGGAAATTATACTTAATTGTACTCAAAAGGTGCAGGATAAGCATGTATCCGCACCTATCGTAAAGCTTCTTCCCCCGTTACCTTCTCCAGGATAAGCATGTATCCGCACCTATCTTAAAACTTCCCCCCCGTTACCTTCTCCAGGATAAGCATGTATCCGCACCTATCGTAAAGCTTCCTTCCCCGTTACCTTCTCCAGGATAATCATGTATCTGCACCTATCGTAAAGCTTTCTCCCTCGTTACCTTCTCCAGGATAAGCATGTATCCGCACCTATCGTAAAGCTTTCTCCCCCGTTACCTTCTCCAGGATAAGCATGTATCCGCACCTAGCATAAAGCTTCCTCCCACGTTACCTTCTCCAGGATAAGCATGTATCCGCACCTATCTTAAAGTCCCCCCCCCAAACTTCCCCCCCGTTACCTTCTCCAGGATAAGCATGTATCCGTGCCTATCTTAAAGTTCCCCCCTGTTACCTTCTCCAGGATAGGCATGTATCCGCACCTATCGTAAAGCTTCCTCCCTCGTTACCTTCTCCAGGATAAGCATGTATCCGCACCTATCATAAAGCTTCCTCCCCGTTACCTTCTCCAGGATAAGCATGTATCCGCACCTATCTTAAAGCTTCCCCCCCATTACCTTCTCCAGGATAAGCATGTATCCGCACCTATCGTAAAGCTTCCTCCCCCGTTACCTTCTCCGGGATAAGCATGTATCCGCACCTATCGTAAAGCCTCCCCCGTTACCTTCTCCAGGGTAAGCATGTATCCGCACCTATCGTAAAGCTTCCTCCCCCGTTACCTTCTCCGGGATAAGCATGTATCCGCACCTATCGTAAAGCCTCCCCCGTTACCTTCTCCAGGATAAGCATGTATCCGCACCTATAGTAAAGCTTCCTCCCCCATTACCTTCTCCAGGATAAGCATGTATCTGCACCTATTGTAAAACTTCCTCCCCCGTTACCTTGTCTAGGATAAGCATGTATCTGCACCTATCTTAAAGCTTCCTCCCCCGTTACCTTCTCCAGGATAAGCATGTATCCGCACCTAGTGTAAAGCTTCCTCCCCCGTTACCTTCTCCAGGATAAGCATGTAAAGCACCTATCGTAAAGCTTCCTTCCCCGTCACCTACTCCTTTTAAAAAAAAACCTAGGGCACTTAGGAGTTCACGTTCACTAAGTTCACGTTAGTACAGGGTTGCAAGGTCTACAATTTATTAGCTTGTATTTTGTTTGTATTATTTTTCTTTTGTTAACTCTGTGGTCCTGTGTGTTATAGCAGTTTTGATCTCTAATAAGGAAACTCTTCTCATGCATTAATCATGTCCTCGTAATGTAAGCATCCAGCTATTATGGACACTGAATTTTCTCTTTCTATGGCCGTACCATTTTTTATATTTATTTTACGACAGCCTTCAGATCAAAAAGTGTTTTCATTTGTTGCAGAAAAAAATGGATTTGTTCAGGGGAATAATGAATGAATGAATGTAATTCTCATTTGCGTGTCTCAGGGCCCTTTTTGAGTTCTTTTTACCCAGAACACCTATACGTATAACAATTCTTCAGTTGTACATTATACCAAAAGTAAAAATAAATAACAACCTAGTTTAACTGCATTCTTTTCATTTTCCCTAGGAAAGTTTTAATAGTTTCTGCAGGTATCTCTGACCATTCTATATGAGTTGGCTGATAGGAAATATCTCCAGAACACGTATTAAACAGTATTTTCTTAAATCTAATGATAAGTAAAATTTTATAACAATAGCTTCTAAAATATATATGGGACCCAATACTGGGACTCTCATTGTTAGAGTTAGGACCACCATATACAGAAAGGCCTTGACGGTGGCTGATGGCTTATCCCATATTTGTACAAATATACGTAATGAACATTTCTGTGTTTTATTTTACAGATAGAACAGTATAGTTTGTTACTGGTTTATGGCAGTGTGCTGGGGCAATTTTTCCCTTTGTTTCTGTGGCTAGCAGGTTAACCCCCTGCCTTTCATGCACCTATTTAACATTTACTTAATAAATTGATTGAGCAGCTTCCATTCTGGTTTTATTCTGTTTGTGGGCATGTCTGGGATCAGTTGCTGACAGGGAGAGCTGATCCACAGCAGCCATTTTGGAGACTTTAAGGGGTGTCTCCTAGGTAAGTTGGCTCTCAATTTATAAACATATATATGGGACCCAATACTGGGACTCTCATTGTTAGAGTTAGGACCACCATATACAGAAAGGCCTTGACGGTGGCTGGTGGCTTATCTCATATTTGTACAAATATGCGTAACGAACATTTCTGTGTTTTATTTTACAGATAGAACAGTATAGTTTGT
>WWET01003668.1:122934-137874 GCA_011038615.1 Limnodynastes dumerilii
CTCCAATCTTTTTAACATTTTCTTCCTTAACTATTCATTACTTACACTTAAGTGTGAATACAGTCCAACATGGCTAAGTGTTTCCCATGAGGAGCAATAACATTTGGTAAATTACCCTTTAGTAGTAAATGACAACTGAACACAAAAATAATCAATGTATCTTATCACAGGTAAAATCAAGAATAGCTTTTGGTAAACCTTTAGCCGAACAAGGAACAATCATGGCAGACATTGCAAAATCCAGAGCGGAGATTGAACAGGCAAGGCTGCTGGTTTTAAAGGCTGCCCATCTTATGGATACTGTCGGTAATAAGGTAATCCCTCATACACAGTATTATATAGTTTTAGAACAATATACATTAAAATGCAGTATATTGTTTGCTCAGTGGTATTCTAAATATGTTCTGCCTTGCAAACAAACAGGATATTACCCTATGAAAAGGCAAATCGCAACTGTCCGTTCATACAACATGTGTGTGGGTTTATATCCAAAAATATGTGTTGTGCGTATTTGCAACAAATAGTCTGTGCCTCAATTATACATTTTATTGTATATAGTTGTGCAGAGATTCAACTATTAAATAAGAGTAAAGGGAACTATGTTTTTGAAGTAAAAAATCATAATTATAAAAAAGCTTAAAATTCCCAAGTCTTCATGTTGAGTAGCAAACTCATGTATCTAATACCTGTAATGAAGTGTTACTTCATTACAGGACATTATAGTGTGATAAGGTTTTATATACGCATGTACTGTAGTGTTTGATATCTTTGCTTAGATGATTGAATAAGGAATTGATTTATTATATTCCTATCAGATTTATAGCTTTGATCTACAAGATAAGATTGTCAAGTCATAAAAACTGGTCCTAGCCCTTTGCCATGGACAGGAGAAATAGATAGAATTGTTTAAAAAAGTATTGAGCTCATGATCACTTCAAGGTGAGTCAGGCCCTCACTGGTAAAAGGTCTGTTTTCTATGCTAAACCTCTAGCCAGAACTTAATATCTGAACAAGGTGATTATTTCAGTTTTTATCCTATTTGTAACTGATTGCTTTGTATGTTTGTCTAATTACCTGTAACCCTTTTATTGTTGGATTTTTTTTCTTAACTAAGCATTGTAAATAATTTTCTTTAGTAGTCTGTACATATATTCTTTAAAACCCTTAAGGATAAATTTATTAAGATATAGATTTCCCTGCGATTTGAACCTGCCGCACATCACTGGTGATTTTGGGGCCCAAACTGCTGAATTTAATATTCAGTTGTTTAAAGAACGCCCTTGAAACTGCTGGTGATGTTCAGCGGTTTGTTAATGAAAGCTCCTCTGCAGTTTGGACATTCACAAACTGTCATCCTCCTCTAAATACAAAGAAAAGTTTAAAATAACCCTTTCTTATGTGTTAATACATAGTGCTGCAAGCATCGGGCTACCATTAACCCTTTGGCATGCTAGTGCTTATAGTACTACAAGCCACATTATGCCCATGGCTAGCATGGCATGCTGCGTCTTCTAGTACCACAAGTAAATCTACCCCTTAGTCTCCGAAGAAGTGTGAATAAAATACTGGGAGATCGTTTCTGCTAAGTTATATAATTAATTTATAAGCTCATGTTGTAGTAGAAGCTTTGCTTTGGGTAAATATAGATGTTTACCGGATGGTACCAGAGGTGTGGTTGTGGTAGAATACTTAATGTGGATTTAATATCTAAATTGCAAAATAAAGTAAACCCCAAGGAATTAGGAGTTAAGGACCTGGGCTCTTGATATCATCCCATTCTTTTTTTTTTTCTTGTCCATTATGATCTCAAATGAAAAGAATTCATACATCCAACTTAAGATACTTCACAAATATATTTAAAATGATAAATTTGATAAATATTAAGTTCAAGAGGTCAAGCACAAGATAATCATTCAGATAAGTAAACCTTTGTAAGCAGTGGAGACATGTAAGAGCAATAAGACTGTGTGTTTTTTTATTTTGCAAGCCATATGCCATATTCATGTTTCATATTTTTGTGCAGGCAGCTGCGATGGAGATTGCTTTGATTAAAATGGTTGCCCCTACTATGGCTCAAAATGTGGTTGATAGAGCAATTCAGGTAAAGTACATCTGTTTAGTGGTCTGTAATAATTAGCATTTCTCTCTTAGCAATTATATTCAGAATTAAGTTTGGGTTGTTACCCTGAAAGGTTTTTGTCAATTTAACATGAGCCTGTAGAACAGATTAGGCTGAAATGATGCCTGAGCTACAGCACTGTCATCAGTTTATAGTAACTATTTAAAGAACCCAGCAAGATAGCAGCAGAATGTTCTTGTGTCTAGGCCTTTTACCTACTTAACCGCTACAAAATAGAACAAAATTATTAATATAGCAAATAGAAGAATTATTCCCATTCCCATAAACCAAACGTTTACCTAAATTTATAAACTTACATTGAGTTGTAAACTCCAATATGGGCTTTATATATTGTATTATATCCATTTGGAAGGGAAGGTCTTTGTACACTAAGCACCAATAGCGGTTCTGAAAGTGCTAACAAATCATTCTGTAATTGTTGTTTTCTAAACTTTTCTGTATTGTTAATTGATTTAATTATTATTATTTTTTTTTTACACTTTTCATTCATTTAGGCTTTTGGGGCTGCTGGTGTCAGCAATGATTTCCCACTTGCTCAGTTTTATGCCTGGGCAAGGGCATTACGCTTGGCAGATGGACCTGATGAAGTTCACCGAGCAGCTGTGGCAAAAATAGAACTAAAAAAACAAGGCTTGTAATGTTATGCAATGATAAGATGATGTTCACTGCTAATGAAATCACTGGGCTGTTTTAAGAATCTAGTCAAACCATATAATTACAAGAAAAGGTGTGAAATGTGTTTAAAAATCTTGATATAGGTATATGGCTGTTAATGATTACAAGATATTTTCTCCTGATTTTATTTAATCAGGTTTTGTTAATGTACTTATTACTACATTTTTGCATATGATGTATACGTGTCAATACCACATGTGTAATGTCACAAGAAATTCCCATACTCTAATTTGGAGTTGTATATCCCTTTTTATAACATGGATGAGGTATGGATTCTACCTCACTGGGGGCGGTCTTAAAGACCGCGTATACGCAATCTACGTTGCAAAATGTAACGTAGATGTCATAACAAAATGACTGCACATGTGCAGTAGTTTATATCGGTAAACTCTGGCCGCATATGCAATGTGGCTGGAGGTCTGAATATGGCCCTGGATTCTTAATAATCAGCTGAAGACGTTACAGACCTGTGCCTTGGTTTCTTAGATAGCTGTATGTGGCAGCTTTTGCTGGCCCTGCCTATTTTTGTAAATGTATGAACTTTGCCCTTCTACAGAAGTTAAAATAATAAAATACATAAACACATCATGGAAGATCATATGGGCCCTTTTTATGTCATATTGTTATTTAGCTTCTAGTAAATGGGGAAATTTATTTCATGTATTTAAAAGCATAATTTAAATAGTTGATTATTATGAAATAAATTTTTTTATGTATGTACAATATCACATATTCATTCAGTAGTTATTTTTTTTTATCAAAAAGTGCACCTCTCCACTCACACATATCTAGTTCTATTGAAGGTAAGTTACATGCTAACTCCTTGGCCAGAAATATGCATATTAACTATTTAAAAAAATACTTATTCCTTAGAGAGAGAAGTTATTTCAGTTTGAATGTATAAAAGTTGATTGAGTTCCTAGCTAGTTAAAAGTGGATGCAGTTGTGTTCAGCAGATTGTGTTGTATTGAGAGTATAGTGAGTATTGTGAACATGTACTTTTGTTTTGCAATTCCATTATGATATGTTAACTGTCAACACTTGCACCATCATGCTGAATTTACATAATTTCATTAGGGTTGCAGCTTCTTGTCCATACTGCACATGGATAGTGTGACCCAGTTCTTTTGCTTGGGGAATCTATTAGATAAAAATCTGAATTCTGGATCTGACCCTATGGTAATAGGATTAAAATTTGTCCTGATCATAACCTGAGTCTGTGTGACTTGGGTAAATCAGAAGCTACCACCTGGCCTGTCTAAACATGACTAAATCCTTCACACACTACTGTTGACAAATGTTATTTCTGCCATCAATAAGGTTAATCGGATAGCATACAATTTAGCCAAGGAGCTTTAGTTTCCTCTCTTAAGCCATCAATAACAAACTGATCTTTCCTGATACAGCTAGGCAATATTAGCAGTACCAAGTCAATTGTGGCACATGAGTTTGTGTTATTAATTGAGATTTCATTTGACAGAGAAAGTAACTATGCTAAAGATACAAAATGATGATAAGAGCAAAACAAAATTGTTTAAGTATTAGCTGAAACATGTTAATATATGATACAATTCTGATTACCCAGGAAACCGGGGATCATTTGGCTCATTCCTCAAAATGCGTTTCATTCCATGAAATGATTTACCCTAATATATTAAACCCTATTGTAAATTAAGATTACAGGTAGGGTCCTTTTACTTCCCAGTAAAAAAACCCAGCCATTAGTTAGTCCTCTTTTAGGATTATTCAAAACTGTAAATTGCTACTTTGGGTTCTATTTACTTAAAATGTAATTTTTAAATGAACATTGCTGATCCAGGCACACTTCTCCTCGCAGCGGGCCTGGCCGCTTTAGTCACATCATTTATTAATACTTACCCCTCCGGCGAGGTTCCGCGATGATCTGCAAGGTCATCGCAGGACCTTTCATTCAGCCCAGGGCCAGCGGAACACGGTAAGCGAGGAAGGGGGGCGCCAAGCCAGAGAGCTACTCCCCTCTGCCTGCTATCCCCGCTGGCAGCCCACATGAATGTCATGAGCATCCCAGACAAAAATGCCTGCTTGTGGTCATGCAGGCAGATTTGTAACGCTGGAGCACAGCTCTTCTCTCTGAGAGTGTGACTGTATTTTTCAGTTACATTGTCACTGAGAGGAACAGAGATCCAGATCTACAGATCTGCTGCATGACCACAAGCAGGCATTTCTGACAAGCAGGGGCAGAGAGTTGCAGAAGCGCCGAGCAATGATGTCATCACCGCGCTCCCTGTCTGTGTGTGAGTCCCCGCATTGAAGGATGAAGGTAAGGGACTGGAGAGGGGGCATTGTTAAGAAAGACAAAGGACTCAAGGAGGTGCAAAGAAGCAGAGTGAGGAAGTGGGAAAGTCAGCTGTGAAGAAGAGAATAAAGTGTGAAGAGGAGAATAGGTGTGAAGATAGAGGTGTGAAAAGGGCGAAATGTGTGAAGAGAAGCACAGGTAGTGAAGTAAATAGAGGACAGGTTGTGTTAGGCTGGTCTTCCACTGCAAGCTACTTTGAGCGACTAAAAATAGGAGCGACTATCAGTATTGTAAAATGTGTGCGGAGGACATGTACTTTATGGAAAGTCCCTATCTGACAAGATGTCTGAGGCAAACCCATACAATTAGATCATGTTGGGTTAATCCAATACTTTGTAAAAGGGATTCATTAGGAGAATTCCATCACCTGCATGGTGATTTGTTAAAGGATCCTCAGAAATTCACTGATTATTATAGAATGAGCCCAGACACATTTGAGTACATTTTAAATGCCATACAGCATTCAATTACAAAAGTTTCTACTTTCAGAGAGCCAATAACACCTGCAGAAAATACTTATTGTATTCAATCTTTCTTTTATTGAATCAAAAGCAAGGTAGGTATGAGGTTTTTCATATGAAACAATGAAAACATTGATGAAAAATTACAAAACACAAGGTAATGTTAACTTACAAAATACAAAGTATGAAAACATGTAAGTTATAAAACACTGGAAAGTTTACGAAAAATCTCGTATAGCACCGTCATTGGGGTCGGGGGGGATCAACTTTGTTGGGTGTAGGTGATCGATAAACTGTTGGGGCGGTTCTTCTACACCAATCCTAACACCTCATTATTGATAAACGGTCTTAAGGGTGCCACTATTACAATGTTTAAAGGGACCCGTCAAGGATGCCCAATGTCCCCCCCTTTTATTTAATTTGGTTTTAGACCCTATGTTACGGATCTTACAAAGCTGGGAACAATTTAAGGGGATCCCAATTGGAAATGCAGATGTGAAGATCTCTGCTTTCGCTGACGACATTTTGCTATATATCTCTAATCCTAAAGATGTCCTCACTTCACTTATGGTAAAATTAACTGCCATAGGCCTGACTTCTGGATTCAGAGTAAACTTTAATAAATCTTCAGCGCTCCTTCTTAAACCTGGAGTAGTGCGATCATTCTGGGCTCAGTGCATCCCCTTACATTGGGCTACTACACATATCCCATACCTGGGTATTTTACTTCCTAAACAAATTGAAAATCTTTATTTTTCAAATATTACAAAAATAATCACGCATGTAGAAACCACCATAATGAAGTGGAAACACTTGTCTCTATCTTTTGGGGGCAGGATTAATCTAATAAAAATGGTTCTCTTCCCCAAACTGCTGTATCCTTTACAAGCCCTTCCGATACTTCTTACCATTAGCGACACCAAACGTATCCAAGCTATTTTTCATGGAACAATAAAAGACCTAGAATTAGCTTGATCAAATTACAACAGCCCAAAAATCAGGGAGGCTTTAATCTACCCGATATGATGATTTACAATCAGGCTGCTTAACTCCGGCACCTACAGGACTAGCTCTCACACTCTGAAACATACACCAACACGAATCTAGATCAGCAGTTTCTTCCGAACATTAACCTAATTGCTTTCCTACACCTACATGATAGTGAACTTCTCTTCCGAACATTAACCTAATTGCTTTCCTACACCTACATGATAGTGAACTTCCGAACCAGGTCATCCATAACCCCTTGCTTATGTCAGTACGGCGTGTGTGGTTCAAAATAAGACACAATCATAATCTGAATCCTCACTCATCACTCTTTTTACCATTTCTGGGCAACCCGGACTTCCAGGACTGTGCGGCCGCTCATCCCTTTAAGAGATGGGCAGAATTGGGGTTGAGCTCAATTGGGAGACTAGTGGATAAAACAACAAAACGACCACTAACCCTGGCGCAGGCCAGGGCCAAATTCAACTTCATCCGGGGAGCGGATATGTCTTACCTTGAAGCCCAACATTATGTTAGCTCTGTTATAAGGAAACTTGCTAATGTAGATTGGAATAACCCCGTTGATACCTTATTATCAACACCGATCCCTCAGCATAAGGCTATTTCCACTCACTACATGCATCTGAGACCTTTAATTGATCACACTGCTATTAAATCAGGTATGTCTCAATGGACGATCAGATTCCCTGACTTAATGATTAAAGATATTTTGAAGGCATTGGTGACGATGGGCCTGATCCAGCGCTACGAAAATTCGCACGACGGGCGAATGCGAACGTACGCTCGGGCGTATCAACCTACACGCCCCTAGCACTCCCATAGTAAAGTCCCTGCTTACGGCGGCTATACCCTACACTGGGTACGACCGTCGCCCGTACGAAAATTCGCAGAAAATACGCTGAGAAAATACGCTTAGCACGCCCATACTGTACAATTTAAATGGCTATCCCCGCCTCCCTGTAGTAAAACGGGCGCCCAGCCGACCATCGTAAAAAAAATACGCCCAGCGAGCGAAAAATACGCTAACGATACGCCCGCTATTCGCTCATGACGCTCGGGCGACCGGAAGCTGTCATACTGGGCATGCGCATTGCGAATTTTTTGCCGAAAATTCGCATACGCTCGTCGTACGCTCGCTTGCGAGCGTTGCTCTGGATCAGGCCCGATGTGTCGGTCGTTCCTGGCAATATCATATCAGGAAATGGCTATCAAAATAGCACACAAGGCCTACATTTCCTCAAAAAGAAGTTTCCAGATAGGGCTCACCGATACTAGTGTCTGTCCTAAATGTGGCTCCCCGGAAGCAGATCTTAGTCACTGTCTGTGGGACTGCCCTGTAATTAAAAGATTCTGGATAAAAGTGTGGAGATTTGCCATAGACCTGTTGGTCGACTCCCTTTAATGGCTAAGTGGGCAATCTTGGGTATTTTCCCTACTGAAAGGTGCACCCCAATGAAGCACAAAAAACTATTATTAGCAGTATCAGCGGCAGCCCGCAAAACTTTTACAGGCATGGCTCAGCCCTTCCCCTCCTACTATGACCCTTTTTCGAGAAAAACTCTTATCTCTTTAGGATGGACTGGATCGAGGCATCCCCTCAAAAGGAAGCTAAGACAGAGGAGTTTTTCCGAACTTGGGAAAGCTTCATTAACATTCTGTCGGATGTGGTTAAAAAAAGGATAGAGTCCTGTTTCCGTGATGCCATGTGATATGGGCTTAGCCTCTATGCTAATGACCCGCCTATCCAATTCGAAGAGGACGCATCATAACAACATGAGTTAAATATGGCTATCATGTCTGGCCAGGGTCATAGAGGGGTCCCTTAGAGCCCAGATTTTGCCCACCGAGAGAAGGGGGGGTGTCTTATGGGAGGAGGTGGCAGACACATTGTATAATGTTATTTTATTTCATTTCATTGTGAATTATATGGCTGTATTTCATCACACTTCTCTTATTTCAATAACACCCTAGTAAAACTTCGGTTTGTGTTATTTAAATACATTTCAGTAGATCTTGAATTCCTAGAGTGTAAATAATAATGATCGATAAGTGTAATATTAGAGCATAAGTGAGTACAAATGAAGATTCATGTATAATGTTCGATCTTGATGTCTGAAATGTTTTATGTAATGACATTATGCTTCAATAAAATGTTTAATAAAACTGTTGGGGCGGGTGATGGTGTTGATTGAACGGACCATGACGACGAATATGCACAATGTGTATGTAGATGTTGGAGGTGTGTCCTCATCAATGAAAACTTGCTGCAGCTTGTTCCGTACAATCAATTTGCGATGAAGAAGGACGTTCTTCAAATATGGAAGAAGACTTAGCAAAAACTGAGCATCACTATCCGCCTTAGTGGCATTGCTGTCAGCAAATAATTTTAATTTTGCTCTCTCTATTTCTAGAAATTTTTCATCAGAATAGCTGTTTTTTTTTTGCGCTTAGCCTGGGTGGTAACAGTACTTTGAGGTACCATTGTTGATGGTTGAAGGGATGAGTTGGAAGGTTGCAGATTGATTGCACTGGTGCTTGGAGTTTCTGGAGAAGGTGAATTTACACCATGTTCGAAACTAACATCTGACTCTTGAGAAGTAACTTATCCAGAAGCACTTTTTTTCTGGAGATTGCAGGTTTCCTTTCAGTTGTCTTGGTTCAATTATATCTGATAAGAACATCATTTGCTCTATGAACGGCCCCGAGGACAGAGGTTCATCTGGTGCTTCATCTCCAGACTTGAATGTCTTCCTGTATTCTCGCTGAAATACATCATGAAGCCCCTTCCATTTCTTTTTAACTTTAGCCACTAAAACATAAAACAAGATATTGTTTTTCAGTATACAAATAGACAACTAAATTGATTTTATTGCAATCTTGTTATTTTTATTTAAAATATAACATAATATTAGATAATATGTAATGAATGTACCTACTATGTAATGAATGTACCTACAATGTAATGAATGTACCTACTATGTAATGAATGTACCTACTATGTAATGAATGTACCTACTAGCGAGAGAAGTCAACTATTGTGTTATATGTGTTATTACAGATACTTGGTGACAGGGTCTTCGTTCAAGACGTTAGGATATTCATTTAGAATCTCCGATGTGACGGTGGGAAGAGTTGTATGTAAGGCGATTTGGGACCACTTGCATGCAGTACATATGGCGGTCCTGACAGATCAAGATATTGAATCAATAGTGCAACAGTTTTGGAGTAAATGGAAACTCCCAAATTGTACTGGTTGTATCGACGGAAAACATGTGAAATATACGAAAATACACAACATTCCAGCAGCATGTACAGAAATTATAAACAGTACTTCTCCATTGTGTTACAAGGTGTAGCCGGGCCCAATTACAAGTTTATTGCAATTGATGTGGGAGCACACGGTATGGAGAGTGATGGTGGCATATTTTCTAATTCACACCTATCCAAAAGGCTTTAAAGAAGTGCTCTAGGTGTCCAACGACTTGCCGCACTTCCTGGGACGAATATTAGTGCCACATGTTCTTTTGGGGGATGAGGCATATCCTCTGAAAAATGATCTAATGCGACCTTTTCCAGCATCACAAGCTGGGCCTTCAGAAACTATTTTCAATAAGCGTCTTACAAAAGCTCGGCAAGTTATTGAATGTGCATTTGGTATCGAGAGCAGCAAATGGCGATTGCTTCAAAAGGGCATTGAGGTATAAACCGATTCCGCTAACATGATTATTCAATGCATATGCTTGCTACATAACATTGTCATCGACATGGAAGGTGAACAACAGCTAGTGACGTCTTATCAAGCATCACAAACAGAAACCCCGGAAACACAAAGCAGATTTGCTTCACGAGGACAAAATAGGGGAGTCAATGCCAGTTACGTGATCAGAGACAAATTTCTGGCATATTTCTGTGAACATGAACCAAGCACTTGAAGAAATTATTATATTGTTAATTTTCAATGTTAATAATACATATTGTTAAATAATAAATTGTTAATAAATATGGAGTCAATGTACGTGATCAGAGACAAATTTCTGGCATATTTCTGTGAACATGAACCAAGCACTTGAAGGAATTTTTATATTGTTAATTTTCAATCATAATAAAATATATTGTTAAATAAAATAATACATGACATCAGTGCTGCGAGGCAGAAATGCTACCACTTGAACCACTGTGTAGCCCAGTCCGGAGAGGAAAATGGGTGTGCAACATCCATATATAAACCTTTGCAGCTTCCAAGACAAAAATGTTTGTGATGTGATGGTATACACAGATGAAGACTGATCTGAAGTTTTGTGCTGTCTGTAGCCTCCACCCTGGACTTAGCCTTGTGCTTTCATAATGCTAGGCCATTAGACTCACTCACAAAATCAAGTCGAAGTAATCATCGTCCAATCCACCCAAACACCACCCAGTTGTATCAGGTTATTGGTTACATTTTCATGGCCATTTTATTTTCAGCACCCAATCAGATCGCAATGAACTCTGTTACCTACACATACAGGCTGACTACATTGCTGTCCAGAAACCACTCAAATAAAAAGGTTTGCAGCGAATTCATTCTAAAATGGACAAACTGATTGGCAAAATCGCAGCATGTGGCCAGCTTTATTGTAAGCCATTACTAGAAGTGTTGTATGGGACAGAAATAAAAATACAATGTATAGTGCTTTAGTCTACATAATTAGATTTGATTGAATGCACTCATGATGTCCTGAAGCGCCCATATGAAAACATAAAAGCTTGCTAAATGTAAGCTTTGTGTTTAAGCTGAGAGCTATTAATGCTTATATTATTCTAGGTTTTAATTTGTTTTATTTCTGGAGACACTGATGGATGTGCATGGCAGTCTTTGGAAAAGCAGGAGTGACAAGGCTTAATCGATACAGGGAAAACAGACTTCTGTCAGTCATGTGTAGCCTCATTTCACAAAATTAAAAACGCAAAGTGTTGCCATGGCAGCCAGCCTGTCCCTAAGGTACAGTACTTCACACAAGTCGCAATGTGTCTGAAAATCATATTAAGCCACAGCATGATTGTGATGCTTTTGCATGGCTCTAAAATAACTTAACATGGGAGGGCATAGAGTTCAGAGAAAACAGCATTTACTTTCACCTCTAGGTAGAAGAGTCTATATTAGACATATTAGAAGCCAGTTTATACCATGCACTGCTTCGATCTTCTGTATTTGTGGAAAAGAACAAAACTTTGTGTTTCCATCTAAAATATTGCTCAGATGAGCATCTTGGTTGCTTCAGAGGCATTATGACAGTGGAGGGACATTGGGCCGGATCCAGAACTACGTCCGTCTTCAATAGACGGACGTAGTTCAATAAACAGTAGCTACTGCGCATGCGTAGTAGCTAGTGTACGTAATCTGTGTATCGTTTCTTTTAGACCGCATATATGCAATGATGGGGATACTGGGGAGCTGGAGGCATATGATGGTGGATACTGGGGGGGGCTGGCCACTGGGGACATATGATTGGAATACTGGGGATATGGAGACATATAATGGGGGTTACTGGAGGTCTGGAGACATATGATGGGGATACTTGGGGGGATGGAGACATATGATGGGGTTATTGGCAGTCTGGAGACATGACAGGGGATTCTGGGGGTCTTTTAGACCGCATATACGCAATCTACGTATAGAAACGATACGCAGATTACGTACAATAGCTACTACGCATGCGCAGTAGCTACTGTTTATTGAACTACGTCCGGCCCAGTGTGTTAAGTATATGGTAATAAGATTTATTCATTTTTTTAAACATTGTAAATAAGATTATTTTAATGTTTGGGCAGAAATTTGGGTACAAATTATGAATAGAATTTATTTAATACTGCGGCCGGTTAAGAGCTTTCTTTATGAAACAGATGTTTGATTAATTGCATATCTGTGCTAGTTTGGGAGTGATAGACCTATTTTTTAACTAAGTTATGATGTAAGGTGAATATAAAATAAGTGATTATAATACATTATAAGAGTACTGGAGGGGCCTGGAGGCACATGATAGGAGTGCTAGTGGCACATGATGGGAGTACTAGGGGGGGCTGGTGGCACATGATGGTAGTACTGGGGGGGCTGGTGGCATATGATGGGAGTACTTGGGGGGTGGGCTGGAAACACATGATGGAAGAAGGGCGCAAATTTATTTTTTGCAGGGGGCAGCCAGACATGCTAGCACCGGCCCTGATTCAGCCGAAGCTTGAATGAAGTCCTGTGCATGCGCAGTGACTCTCATTCGGGACTTTGAAAATTTCAAGTCCCGACATGAGAAACACTATGCATGCGCTTTTTTAGTTATTTTTTTATTTTTTTTTCTCTTTTAAAAATGTTATTTATTTGTTTAAACAAATGTAGTACTTACATATATTCCAGTAGTCTGCTGCTATTAGGGGGAGAAAGTGGGGGTCATATGGGGATATCGCTAAAATTGTAAAATGCCGCTCTGCATTTTACGCCGATCTGCTCTGAAAAGAATGGGCTGGGGAGTAGAAGTGATATTTACATGGATCGCCATGAAAACTGCAGTTTTCCATAGCAATCCATGGTTTGTAAATATGAATAAATTCATTTTCCTACGATAATAAACATGAAAATGGCCATTATCACATGAAAATGATCTTTTAAATAGCCCCTTCATTTCTATATAAAAAAAAAATCACAATAAATGAAGTAGTTAAATGGGTACAGTTGAGTAATTTACTAATTAGAGTGTAATTGGGAGAGTCATTGAAGGTAAATTAAAAATAAGAAAGGAGAAAGTTCAGAGGTAAATAAAGAGCTGTGAAAGCTAAAATTATACAGTTAATCATATAAATAAATTTTAGGACTGTGGATTATTGATTATTAATGAACTATAAACAGCGCAAAGAAGAAAAAAAGAACTATACAATTTTTAACTGTTTTGCAACCCTTGTATCTGAGTGCCCTCATTGTAATACGCATCTTTTGTCTTTGTTCTAATATATTCTTTAAATTTGTGTATTCGGAGTAGCACTGTTTTGGGAAGTAAATTAAAAACAAGTCTTATTAATATTATCTGATATTAGTCTGATAACAATACAAATATATACAATGGACTATGTTTCCTTAGTGTATATTGTTCTCATTCTCTAAAACAAACATAACAGTACATATGAATACATAAAAACAGCTAAGACAAAAGCACCTGAAGTATTAATTGGCCCAACAAAAACAAGGACTGCAATACAAACAACAGAGAACAAGTTATGTTTTTTGCTTACAATTTATTGTATAAGTTATATTCTGTTATGATATCAAGATTATTGATTATCATATGAAGATTATGATAATCAATAGTATCATATGAGGATTAAACTCTGATTCTAACAATTTGATCTGAAAACGTTTTATACTGCTTACTACATGTTTTGCAGCTCAGACACTTTTTGAAGGAGTAAATGTGTGTCGGGCACTAACCTATTTACATATATCATTAATATTGAAATATAAAATCAAAATGATGTCTACTCCTCAGCAAGGTTCAGGTTTCACTTCCTCTATCATAGTAGAGCCATCTTACTTTGTGGGTGTCCATACAGTGGTGTTTCTATAATGAGTGCAGGGTGTACAGTGCACACGGCTCCTGAGACCAGGGGGGGCATTGTGGCACTCACCCTGCACCCTGGCTACTGACTGTGTCTGCAAGTCTTTGTAGAACACATATCATGAGATATTTGTGTAACATACACAGATTTTTTTATTGAAAAAGTAACTTTATTGTATATAAAGATACAAAAAACATACATACATTCATACAAACGAGTGTACTGCGTCACAGCGCAGCCAAAACACAATATACCGTAATACATAATCAAACATACTTTTTAGTGCAATACAAGACATACAATATAAGACTTGACATCCTACACTATGCATCAAATACTACACTAACCTTTCATCACTTAAATCAAACAAGACATTTCAAAAAGCAGTGGATGTGAGGGGGGGAGGTAGGTGAAGGGGGTAAGGGGTTTGATTCACAGGCCCGAAGCTTTATTGAAGGACAGACACATACAAGGGAGGGTGAATAAATTAAGGCAAGACATTTCAATAAAACAACAGAACAATGGGCCTGATCCAGAGCAACGACCGCAAGCGAGCGTAAGACGAGCGGATGCGGAAATTCTGCAAGGGGTTTGAAGGCCCGAAGCTTTATTGAAGGACAGACACATACAAGGGAGGGTGAATAAATTAAGGCAAGACATTTCAATAAAACAACACAACAATGGGCCTGATCCAGAGCAACGACCGGACCGGAGCGTACGACGAGCGTATGCGAAAATTC
>WWET01003669.1:3134-13262 GCA_011038615.1 Limnodynastes dumerilii
ATATATATATATTTATTTATGTGTGTGTGCGTGTGTGTGTGTATGTGTGTGTGTGTGTGTGTGTATGAGAGAGATATAAATCTATATATGAGGCAGCTATAGACATAAATTCAACTCTTGTTCATTTCTCTTAATGAGAGTGGGACCCCATCATGGAACAAAATAAAGAAATCAGGGATCTTTAATAACATAACATAAGAGTTTTTATTATTGTGTAGACAGAATTTTAAGTGTGTTTACTTAAAGAAATCTACTTCTCAATTTTAGGCAGCGCTTTTACGTGGTGAGTAGGACATTGGGGTCCATTTACTATGATTAGCGCATCGAGCGCTAATCATGTAACCAGCGAGCCTTTTTCCTTTTTTAACTTATTTTTTATTTAAAATAGTTTTTTATTATTTAATTTATAAAAAATATATAACAAATATTGTCTATTCACTGGTCTTCACTATTCAGACATATTTTTTTTAGGATTCACACTTTAATTTTGTATTCCAGCGGTCTCCCCATAAATAGCCCCTCTTTTCCTCCCCCTAATAATAGGGTGGAAAAGAAGGGTATATGGGAAGACTGGCAACTGCAGATGGTGTAATTTAACGCGTCGGCGCAGATTGTAAAAATCCGCGCCAATACTTAATGTGAACAGCACCACCTGCCTATTAGATGTTAGATGACAGGTTCTTGTGAGAGATATTAATACTCACAGGGATTTGTGGTTCGATGAAACTGGTTGTGGAAATCACTTGAGACTGAAACAACAGTAGTAAATTTCAGGTTTTGGTTTACTAAAGTTTTGTGGACTTTGAACTTTACAAATAACTTTACAATAAAAGATATTGTTTTAACACCTAATAACACATCAATTTTCTACATAAAACAATGCGAAAAGTCTCTGTTTACAGTTTTACATTCAAGTCTTAAATCAATTAAATAGCTTGTAACAGCTGCAAAACTATGTTTCACTATTGTAACAAAATTATTTTTGCTAAACAAAACGTCTATGTTGCAGAAAAATGTAACTTTTTCCAATGAACTTTACCTTTAAAGAGATATTCAATTCAAAATCATACTACTACAATGATTTATTTGTGATGAATTACTAATCTTTACATAAAATCATCAGACAACATTTCAGTTCCTCCACATCTATTAAAGTTCATACATGTATAGAACCAATTCCCTTTTAATAATGAATCTATCACTCTAAAATATTAAATTCTAAGGATATTTATACTAGATTAGTAAAGTGTGTTTCAATACCTTATAGTAACTTATATAATATTCTTAAAGATCTGTACCCAATTAACTTTACTTGTGCCAACAATTCTTTGCCTGCTTTTATCCCACTTTCCGAATTTCTGATAAATTCTTGCTACCTTACTTTTCCAACTTTCCCAGTATGACAGCTTCCGGTCGCCCGAGCGTCATGAGCGAATAGCGGGCGTATTGTTAGCGTATTTTTCGCTTGCGGGGCGTATTTTTTTTACGATGGTCGGCTGGGCGCCCGTTTTACTACAGGGAGGCGGGGATAGCCATTTAAATTGTACAGTATGGGCGTGCTAAGCGTATTTTCTCAGCGTATTTTCTGCGAATTTTCGTACGGCCGACGGGCGTACCCAGTGTAGGGTATAGCCGCCGTAAGCAGGGACTTTACTATGGGAGTGCTAGGGGCGTGTAGGTTGATACGCCCGAGCGTACGTTCGCATTCGCCCGTCGTGCGAATTTTCGTAACGCTGGATCAGGCCCTAAGTCTCTACTTTTCTCTACTCAAAGTGGCTTCTGACAGTTCTGCTTTTCCTTTCTTTAGGTATTTTCCGCTTGCTATTGTCCCTTTCTTCACTCGCTTCACCCTCTTGCAATTACTTTAACAATTGTTTCTTTCCAACTCCTCTTGCTCACCACCTCTCCATCCGACACCAGTCTCCTTCCAACCCTCTCAGATGCACTTTTCCTCCTCTCCGGACCACAGCCAAAGCACCGTTCAGATTCTGTCCCTCTCTTTTCTTCCGACCTCTGTCCCACTGTCACCTCCGTCCGACACCGACCCTTTCCGACCACTCCAATCACCTGCTGTCTCCCTTGGCCTCTCCGATTCTTCTCTCGATCACCCCTTTTCCTCCGAACAGTCTCTGTCCTCTCCGATCACCTGCGTCACCTCAGCCAGCTCCGGACTACTCCCGACACTCTCCGGTAAGTCTCTGTTTAGTTCTCTCTGTGCTGTCTCAGCTCTCCGCTACGACTTTTTATCCTCCTGATACTGCGGCACTCCAGCCAACCTCACGCCAGCTCTCTCGGTCCGTAGCTCGCTTGCCTGTCAGTACCTCCCGCAATCTCCCATTACCTCCGCTGCTTCCTCTATTTCACAATACCCTCCGGTTCTCCGTCACAAACTCTGTCTTCTGTCACAGCCTTTCTCTATCAATCGTCCTTCACACACTTCGCCTCACAACTGACTAACTCTCTCTAACCGCTCTCCAACTTCCCCTAACCTCGCACCACCCCAATAAAGCTCCAGAATCCGGCGTGCTAGCTCTGTCCTCGCGGCCCAGCCAGCTGACTGTTGCATAGCAACAGTACACATAATGCAACACCAAGGGGATTTTCCCCCATACTTTTATAAATACTTATAGCATAAGGTTTTGGCTTTTCAAAACATGTTCTTGGGCACATTTCCACAGGGGCACCACATTAATAGATATTGCAGGGGTGCTAATGAACATTATGGTTTCCATGGTGATCATTGTATTAAAAAAGGTGATGCCTTCATTTTCAGGTGAAATCAGTCTTTTTCTTATGAAAATTATTGCATCAAGGTTTTGTAAATCGAGCCCATTGTCTGCATTGTATAGCGTGACTAGGAGTGTGGCACTTAAGCCAAGTGTCACCATTCATACCTTGTTATTACGTAGTTTCTATCCTTGTGTTATTAGAGGATGGATTAATGCTTTCTCTTTAAATTATATGATTTGAGTGTTTTATTGTGTGTTTATACAGTCTGGTACCAGATATATTTGATTGTCACGAACTGCGAGGAATGGTGGGACCTGTCCCGGGTTTCCAGGGAATTAAAAGACGAGCAGGAGTGAAGTAGAATTAGTGATTTTTAATAAGGATGGTTGCACAAGACAGAGTAAATAGTAGTGGAATAGAGTGAGGGTGAATGTCCAGAGAGTAGCTGATTGGTGGCCGGACTATGCCGGACTTGAGTGCAAAGTTCAGGATAGCTGGGTAGCTTGCTAACTGGATAACAAGGTGGCTGGATCAGAACTGAAGTCAGAAGCAAGCTGTACCAGGACTGGAGTGAAGACAGTGCTGGGTTGCACCGGACTGATGTGAAGACAGGACCGGACTGGCGTGAAGGCAGGACCAGGTTGCGCCGGATTGGCGTGCTGGGTTGCGGCAGACTGGCGTGAAGACAGAACCAGGTTGTGCCAGATTAGCGTGCTGGGTTGCTGGTATGGGCTGGATCGCAAGGCTACTGGACGAGACTGCGAGGACCACCGTAACTGGAACCAGAAAAGGACCCAGGACAGCAGAAACGGGACGGCAGGATCAGGGCTTGAGACCAGGACGGCAGGACCAGGCCTTGAGACCAGGACGGCAGGACCAGGCAAGACTGGGTAGCAACAGTAGACTAAACTGTATAGCAACAGAACGCTTGAGCTTGATGCTAGGCAGGCTTGACTGGGTAGCAACAGTGGGCTAAACTGTATAGCAACAGTGACTTGAAACAGATGCTAGGCAGACACAGTGACTTGAACCAGATACAAGGCAGACTTGACTTGAATGTAACAGACAGACAGTTCTGAGTTACCAGATTGCAGGAGCAGAGATCCAGGCACTGCTGGGACCAGTGGTGCCACGATGCAAGGCAGGTAGGTCAGGGTTGCCAGATTGCAGGACCAGAGATCCAAGAACTGCTGAGACCAGTGGTGCCACAAGGCAGGCAGGTCAGGGTTGCAGGCGCACCAGGATCAGCAGACAGAACCAGGAGGCAATATTAAGACAGCCAGGCACCTAGAATGAACAAGTAATTCCTAGAAAACCAAGTTGATCTGAGCACAGCATGGACTGTGCACAGAGTTTAAATAGTCTGCCCAGTGCACAGACTGGCTGGAGGAATCATGTGTGCGCAGAGGAGCACCTGAGTGGCTGCTGGGAATCACCTGACAGGAGGCAAGATGGCGACGCTCATGCATCTGAGAGGTAATGATGCAGATGCCTAATCCCAGACACAAGCACACATGCTTTAATAGAGACTTACACAGGAACCTCTGGAGGGCTGGAGAGTGGCACATAGTGGGGAAACTGCTGCCAGACGGCTAATGGTCAGGTAAGTGCGGCACTTGCCACCGTAACATTGATTATGTTATGCTTTTATATTGATGATAACAAAGGACTGGTCAGCTACACTTCTTTACAGAAGTAACGGTACTGGGCATGCCAGTACCATTTTTGTGCTCACTTCCGTACGTAATGTACAGAAGTCAGCACACTTACTTAAGTATGAATCAGGGCCAAAGTGTTTTATTGTTGACAACTTGCTCAGTTGCCCCCATGTGATTTTTTGGAATTGAGCTCTCTTTATTTATTGTTTTAAGTTTGCAAAATATGCAGGCAACTATTTTAATATTGCAATATCTTTGTAAACAGTTCCTTTTTAATGTGTATTTAATTTGGTGTATGCGTGTGTACAATGTATCTATCTATCTATCTATCTATCTATCTATCTATCTATCTATCTATCTATCTATCTACTATCTATCTATCTATCTATCTATCTATCTATCTAGCTAGTGGAGACCTAAGTTGGAGGCCTCTTCAATATTCTGCTGTGGGGCCTGCAAAGTTCTAGTTAGGCCCCTGAGTGTAGTGAGGGGGGTATAAAGGAAGCAATGTAATGAGAGAGGTATAGAGAGAGCAGTGTAGTGAGAGGGGTATAGAGGGAGCAGTGTAGTGAGAGGGGTATAGAGGGAGCAGAGCCGGTGCTAGCATGTCTGATGCCTCCCTGCAAAATATAAATTTGCGTCCTTCTTCTTTTGATTTTATTACTCCCCCCCCCCAGTATACCCATGTCTTCCCAGCCCCACAGTATCCTTATCTGTCTCCCCACCCTCCCAGTACTCCCATCATGTCTCCAGCCTCCCCCCCAGTACTTTATTCATGTGCCACCAGACTCCCCATCCCCCCAGTATCCCCATTGTATAGAGAGAGCAATGTAGTGAGAGGGGTATAGAAGGAGCAGTGTAGTGAGGGGGGTATAGAAGGAACATTGTAGTGAGAGGGGAATAGAGAGAGCAGTGTAGTGAGAGGGGTATAAAAAGAGCAGTGTAGTGAGAGGGGTATAGAGGAAGCAGTGTAATGAGAGGGGTATAGCGAAAACAGTGTAATGAGAGGGGTATAGAGGGAGCAGTGTAGTGAGATGGGTATAGAGGGAGCAGTGTAGTGAGAGGGGTATAGAGGAAGCAGTGTAGTGAGGGGGTTATAGAGGGAGCAGTGTAGTGAAGGAAGTATATTGGGAATAGTAGAAAGATGGGTATAAAAGGAAACTGGTGGAAAAAAAGGAAAGAAAAATACAAGATCCGCACCTGCCTCTGCTGTCTGACAGCAAGACTGCACCTCCAAAGCAGTACGCCCAGCCTAACCCTATATCACTGGTCTAGGCAGATGGTTTTCCACTATATAGTTCATTATATTCATTTATGATGTTCTTTTCCAAGCAAATTTTCTATAAGCAAATTTTTAAGTTTCTTTAGGATGGATTCAAGAGGATCTGTTTTATTGTATGAATTCTCTGCGTTTAGTCTCAAAATTTTCTCTTTATAATTGGACCTCTCCATAGTTATGAATCCTCCCTTGTCTGCTCCCTTACTAATTATGGGCCTGATCCAAACTTAATAATGTAAGTTTGGCTGTGGGAACACACTGCACATGTGCACAGAAGATGTTACTTGTTGTAAGTCTGATCATATGTAACTTTCATGTGCGGTGACTTAAGATGTGACATTGCTACACATTGTGGGCGGAGGGAGGCATATAAAATGTACAGTATGGGCTGGGTTAGCCAAGTATGAATGACAGGGGGAGTGCATTATCCTTAGTAGTGCGTAACTTAAAACGTTTGCGTATATAAAATTATCTTAAGTCTGGTTCAGACTTTATATTCTTATTCTTTTCAAGTTCTTTAATTGCTTAGTTTTCTTTCTTCGTGATATTGTGCTTTCTTATTTATGATCATCTGCTATTAGATCACCAAAGGTAGTAATAAAATTACTCCTATTATGTGTGGGGTTTATTCTTAAATCTCTTTTCACTATTCTCATCCACATTGTCAATTTCACCTGTAGTATCATTTTCAATATAGAGGAAGAATTTTTTTTGTAGAGACCATGGCCCTGATTCACACTTAAGAAGCTTGTGCTTCTTAAGTGTGTCGTTTTTCGAAATTACCTACTATGCATGCGTAGTAGGTCATTTACACAATCTACCTACCAGTTAGGTTCGTAGATTACCTCCATACGGTATTTAAAGAGTAGTTTAGTTAGAAAGAAGCGTGCCAATGCCGCCTCGGGTAGTGTTTAGTTAGAAGTGGAAGGGGGAGGGATTTAGATTAGGCAGGGGGGAGGCAGGGGGAAGGTTTCTCCATGCGTATTTTCCTTCTTAAGAAGGAAGGTACCATAATGTACCATAAGGGTGAATCAGGGCCCATGGGTACAAATTTTTGTAGTACTGTATAGATTGTGAAATAATTCATTCAGTAAGTAGGGGTATATTTTAATCCCCTTTCGTAAAATGGATAATCATCATTCAATTTATGGGAATTCAGATTGAAGATTTTTGTTTCATTTGACTAATCCTGGTTCCTACTTATCTCTTCTTTTTCTTTCTTTTCAATTCTTTTTTAGTTTTGACTTTAGCTTCACCCCTTTTTCCCTGTTTATTTGTTTTTTTCCTTTTCAGCTGACACAAGGGGTGCTATCAGGGACCATGTCTGAAAAGGTGCTGGAATCGATTATATATATATATCTCAGGATTGTTGATCATCTACTGAATAGTTTTGGTGTTGATGGAAATTATGTTGATATGGATAGTTTGTGGATAGTTAGCAAAATGTTTCTTCCAGTTATTATTCCTTTATTGCCAGTATTTCTGCTGCTTTGATGGCCTTTCTTCTGCCAGCATTTTCTTGTGTAATTGTGTATCAAACATGCAGTCATGTTAGGTTGAAGCCTAGACCTCCTATTTCTGTGTGGATTTACAGAATGCAGAATTCTTTTAGTTTTTTAAATTTGTCTATTAAGTTTATTGGTTTATGACAATGGGCTGGATCCAGACCTTGTTAAGTACATGAACTAAGTTACTCCTGGGCTAAACCATGTTGATTTCAGGGGAGTCATATTTCATCTGTTGCAAACAGCATTAGTGTTGAGAGGTGATGTTTCCTATCCCAAGTCTACATAGCAGTGTGATAGTAAAGCTGGTCAGTATCTGTGTGCAGTAAGCAATTTAAAGATATATCCCTGCATGCAAAGAATACAATTAACTTGGCTCCCCCTGAAATCAACATGGTTTAGCCCTTGAGTAACTAAGTTCATGCACTTAACAATGTCTGGATCCAGCCCAATGTGTGGAAGAGGGTACGGAAAAGAACAGGGGGGAAAGGTAACCAAGTGTATAGCGTTGTGAGTCTCCAGTCTCCAGTCTCCAGTCAGCACTCCAGTGCTTTTAGAAATAGAGACAGCCGAAAGTTCCATTTAAGCCGTTTAAGTTTTTTTTTTGTGAATAGCTGAGAGGGCCAATTGGCATACTCAGCCATTCATTTTCACCGCAGACACCCCGCAGATGACAGCTCCGGAGAGGTGAGTAACCTCTCTGGGGACTTTTACTGTTAGAGGGGGTTAGGGTTAGGCTCCTAGGAAGGGAGGGTTATGGTCATAGAAGGGGAAGTTATGGTCGGGCTGCGGGGAGGGGAGTCTTAGGGTTAGGCTATAGAGAAGGGAGGGTTAGGGTCAGGCTAGGGAGAAGGAAAGGTTTAGGGTCAGGATGCAGGTAAGGGGGGGTTGGGGTTAGGGTAATGGAAGGGGGAGGGTTAGGGTTAGAATTGCTATGCCTTATTGAGATAGGGTCGTTCGAAGCGGGGACCTACACCCAGTGTATAGGGTAACAACCTATAAACACTTGAAATTCAAAGTAATACATTACACAATAACAAAACAGATCTGGTTTCAGAATTGCACATTAATAGCTAGTGAACCATATTAATCATATTAATCAGCTTTGGTGACAATGGGCCGGATCCAGAACTACGTCTGTCTTCCATAGACGGATGTAATTCAATAAACAGTAGCTACTGTGCATGCATAGTAGCTATTGTACGTAATCTGCGTATCGTTTCGATACGTAGATTGCGTATATACGGTCTAAAATACTGCATATATGCAATCTACGTATCGAAACGATACGCAGATTACGTACAATAGCTACTACGCATGCTCAGTAGCTACTGTTTATTGAATTACGTCCGTCTATGGAAGACGGACGTAGTTCTGGGTCCGGCCCAATGTATTTGGTTTTTATATTCCATTCTGCATCAGGTCAAAGTACGTAATTTAAAAGCAACATTATGGAGATTAGAGATGCAGTACATGGGCTTTTTTTTATGAATTATACATTTCCATAGCAACTAGTTGGAAATTTGGTATTGTTTAACATACTGAAAGTTAATTGATGATTTGATCAATCAAGTTAATATAACTGAATTACAAATTATTATTGTAATTATGGTACTATTTTGTCATAGATCGCTATTTGCAATGCAAATCCAGAAATCTAATTGTAATTTATAAATTTTATGCCCGCATTTATTGAAACTGCTGTAAATCAGTTCAAGCAATTTTCACATAATTAATTTGCTGCTGACTGTTGTACTCATATCTATACACAATTACATATTTTAACTTTCTTTGTGTTATTCATTATTAGTGTTCAATTCTAAACATGAGAGAACTGTCCCAGAAATTAGCCCCATGTACATAATTTTATTTCAATTATTTAATAAACCTTGTTTTAGAAATTTAGAAATGGTTACCCAACAATTACTAAAGTAATTGTTAGGTAACCTTTTTGTTTTTTTTAAATGAACTGAATAGGAATGTTGAATAAAAATATTTTTATATATATCTAAATGTTTTACTGTATGTGCAGAAACTTTCTGTTAAACAGCAGTATCTTTAAACTCTTTAAAATCTTTAACTTTAAAGGATTTTATGAACTTCAATTGAAAGCATTTAATGTATAAAGGTCAACTATTTTAAACATTTGTTTTTACTTTAAACAAATGAAATATATGTGACCAAAATGTTCAAAAAGCAAATACCAGATTACATCATCTGAAATCATTATGCATGAAATAAATATTACAAAATGATAAGATCATCTTTAATTTATATCTATATATGTTAAAGATTAAAAGTAAAATAAAGATCCATTTAATATTCTGCATTTAAAAGTAGCAAAAGTGTTTTTTATGACTTATAGATAAAACTATGACATATAATAATGTTTTTTATTTACTGTATGTAGATAGATAATATTTGCGTTTATTCTCCCAGAACAGAGGTATAACCTAAATGTCTTACCAACAGAGCTGGATTAAGGCTTCAGTGTAGAGTTGGAGCTAGCGAGTTGTGGGCCCAGGTGCAAAAAAATATGCTTTGGCCCTGATGATATACCGGGTAATCCGATGGGAGCTTCAGCGGTGCAGTGATGATGGCTGTGGGCCCTTGTATCAGGCTGTGGACCACCAATAAGAATGGCCCTATTTCGATAGGGCCGTTCTCTCCAAGCCAGTTTTGAACTGGCTGGGATATTGATTGCTTAAGCCTCGATGAGGCCTAGCAATCGATCCCCGGAGCACCAAACATGGTGCTCTGAAAGGTAAGGCAAAAAACAACCCCAACCCTTATCCCAATTCTAACCCTAACCCCCCCCTTTTCATTACCCTAACCCTAACCCTCCCTTCCCCGCAGCCTGACCCTAATCCTCCCTTCTCCTTAGCCTGACCGTAATACTCCCTTCTCTAACCCTAAGACCCCCCCCCCCCCCCTTCTGTCGCCCCAACCCCAACCA
>WWET01003669.1:13343-37861 GCA_011038615.1 Limnodynastes dumerilii
CCTCTCCGGAGCTGTCAGTGGCAGGTCTAGCAGGGTCTCTGCGAAAATGAATGGGTGAGTATGGCGATTGGCAAACTCACCCATTAATAAAAAAAATTCTAAAATGGCTCCCTTTTCGAAATAGCCAAAAAGTAACTTTCTATTTCTGAAAGAGGGCCATTGTTGCGGGGATTGCAACTGCTTGTATCAGCATGGGCCCCAGTGCTGTTGCACCTGTTGCAACAATGGTAGTTCTGCCCCTGCTTCAGGGGGCCTAAAATTAAGAGTATAGTGTCTTTGGACCGGATTCACAGATACTTAAGTGTGTTATTTACGTGCATATTTTTACGATTTTTTAAACTGCGCACGCCAAGAACGCAAAAATACGCACATGAAACCTAACCGCATGATTCATACACACACACGTGCCTCAACCTTCTGACCGATTCAGGAGTCCACCACTATCCCGCATGCAGCTAGAGGGGCAAGATACTTAATGCAAATGAGATCCACACGAACTACTAATGTACAGTATGGGTGTGACAATGCAGTTACGAGAGATTCACAAGCAGGATTGCCTTGCGTAGCAAAACATACGCACAGGAAAAGTTAAGGTAGCCCATGACCACTTGTAAGTTGTTGAAGCCTATTGTACTATCAGAAAGTCCATGCGTCCATACAAACTTCACACAGCCATCAACTGCTGTGTAATGTTTATAAAGGCACATGTGCGAGTAATTAACTCTCATAAGGCCGACTCTATTTAAGTATTTGGTATAAAGCTATTAAATTAATTAATTTAAACAGTGACAAGGTTGAGTTTCATGTTAATAAGTATTTTGTAAAATAATGATAATTGTAAATTTAAATGGAAAATAAATAATAAAATTATCTATGTTAAACCATGGTTGCCGACTTTTGGCAGCTTCCCTCCGGGAGATCCCGGAGAGAAGCTAGCGACGCATGCAGGGGTGGGGCTTAATGACGCAAATCACGTAATTAGGCTCCGCCCCCTGGCTCATTCTGACCCATTTTTACTTGAAATAGGGGTCGGGACGGGGCTTGATGCCGCAAATTGCGTCAAGTCCCTTCCTGTGCCTAGCAACACTAGTATACTATTCAGTGAAACCACGGGCCTCAAGTCACTTGCGGGAGATCCGCTGGCTCTTCCGGGATACCGCGAGTACTGCACGAATTTCGGGAGTCTCCCGGACATTCCGGGAGAGTCGGCAACCCTGTGTTAAACCATGAAGGAAATTTTTGTGAAATAAAAAAATGTAGATCATTTTCACATTTAGATTACTATATTGTAATTAAAATAATAAAATTTAATAAAAAAAATCATGCTGGTATTGTTTGTAACACATTATACCTTAAATTATAGAAGCATCCTTTGTTTAATATGTTTAGTGCACATTTTGAATCGCCTAATTATTTATGTCACAAAAACAAAAACAAAAAAATAATTATAATAACCATTACTAATTACATTGTTGTAAAATAAAATAAAAAATCTGTGATGAAAAACGAATGGCTGAATCGCTACTTTAAAAAAGTACCCATATTTACGCATAATTCAAGGGCTATATACTAGGTACTTTACTATTTCAACATATGGCATACTTACACATGGAAAAACACGACAGAGTGTGTGGGTGTGGTTAGTTGCAGCTGCTCCTATGTTTGCATCGCACTTGCGGATATGTGTATTTTTAGGTAAGCACACAATTTCAATCCTAAGTGTGAATCAGGTCCTCTGTTCTGAGGGAGAGAGTTAAAAGTATGTTGCGAATAATTAAAAGGCAGTCAGACTAATGCCATCATTAAACACCTTAAGGTTAAGTCAGTGTCTAGGGCCTTAATTATAACCATCAAACTGCCCCCCCCCACCGTTTACCCAAACACAACAGGTTGCATAAAAAAGGACTCATTCGAGCCCTTGTAATTTATTGTTACAAGAAAGGATAAACAGTAAACAATAACAATAAAACATTATAAAAACAATGGGCCCGATTCAATTAGATCAAAATTGTTCTCCTGCGTATTTTTAACACAATTTTTTTTACATTACGGACGATATTTGTTTTTACTATTACGCAGTTTTTTTAACAATATCGTTAATTAAAAATCTGCCCCTATGAGAGGTGTGGATTTTTACCGCTGCTCTATCTTGTGCCCCAACAGGGCATACTGATGCTTGTAGAACTACAAGCATCAGCATGCCCATGGATGCCAGGGCATGCGGTAGCATGCCCTGCCAGCCAGGGACCGATGCGCAGGTGCCTAGGTAAAAAAAAAAACCTTTTCTGAACGTCGCAAATCACCTCCTTCTAGCAGGGAGTACCCAACGCTAATGACAGGTTATTAGCCAGTCTGAAATATCATGAGAACATTATTTCAGACACTGACCAATAACCTGTCATTAGCGCCGGGTACTTCCTGCTAGCAGGAGGTGATTTGCAACGTTCAGAGAAGGTTTTTTTTTTCTCCGTTAAATTTTTTTCCGGTGGCTGCTGTTTTAGTGTAGCGGTAAAAAAATAATTGAATCACCAAATTTTTACCGTTCAATTGCCGGCGAAGGCGTCGTACTTTTTCCAACGCAATCTTTTTTAAAATATCGCCGACAATTGAATCGGGCGCAATGAGTGCAATACCACTGGGATGGTGACGGAAGAAGGCAGTGCAGGACCCAGATTAAGCTATGCTTGACCAATAGCTAATAAAGTGGGGCAAATTATCATCCCACCGTCCGCTAGTGCCCGGTAACCCAAAGTGGGGGTATATACCACCCCACTTGCAGAGGACGCCATGACCACAGCCCAGATGAAAATTAGTGGATGCTCCCAAATTACCCTGCTGGACCCGGACCTGCCCATCAAACGAGACCTGGTGCCGCAGCCGTCTTGACCCAACGCTAAACCAATTACCCAGGCTAGGGGGAAAAAGAATGCCCATCAGGCTGCGTAAGCCTGGGCCCCAGAACTAAGTAAATTAGCAAGACATTGCCTTCCCACCACTCTTAACTGTCACCCTGACCATCACCATCCAATCTAAGAACCTCTGCCAAAGCCTCGCCGATGCCTGCCTCGGACAAGTAAATACTGTCCCGTCCATAGAGGTGACTGGTTTCGAAATGAATCCCCTTGTGATAGATAAAGCGCCCACCCAGACCTGGCAGGAAATGGCTGACAGCCCGGTTAACCTTCCGGCACTGTTTGTATACTGCCACCCCGGAGCTGGGTGAACACCAGACTCGTGGAGAGATGATTTCAGGCCACAAAATGGAGATCGCGGGCCAGCTGACGGCAATAAGGGACAAGTCCGCACGGATGGCATGAATGAGGTCGATCGTGGATATCAGACCAACATCAATCCTGCCAAGGTGAAAGATCAGGAGGTCTGGGGGAGCTCACGCACTGATCTCATTCAGAAAAAGGCTGCAAAACGCCGTCCACCTCATCCCTCCTTGGCCGAACCAACGGGTAAGGCATGGCAGGGACGAAAGGGAGGCTGTGCCGCTCCCACGATACCGGGCCACACGAGTGACCAAAAAACCAGACCGTGCATCGCATCGGTGGGCAGGCTGAACCTGTAAGAAAATTGAGACGCGACCGTGAGCAAAATATGGACAGGACGATGGTTACCTGGGAAACAAGCCAGTTGGGTATTGGGGAAGTCATAAGGATTCAAACAAGACAGCCTAACAGTTTAACCAAAGGGGGGAGCTATTAAGCCTAGCTAACTAAGGGAGACGTAGTCCGTGATCGGAGGTGAACATCCGCCCCCCCCCCCCCCGCCAACCCCCCCCCCCCCCCCCGATAACCTTACATCTTTTTTGCCCAATGGGTCTTTTTGCCCTCTTTGGGCCGGTTTCAGAGCATATGCGCCCGGAGTTTTCCGATGTGTGCTACTGCGCATGCACAATTATTTTATAACATCATCTACATTGCTTGTTGCTTGTTTAAAAATGGGTATACGCATTCTACGTAGCAACAAGCAATGTAGATGACGTTACAAAATTACTGCGCATGCGCAGTAGCACGCATCGGAAAAATCCGGGCACATATGCAATGTGTCCGGAGCTCTGAATACGGCCCTTTGGGTCTTTTGGTAAGGAAAAACTAGGGGGAAAAGCCCTCCACACTCTGCACGCAGGCAGCATGCCAGGCAACAAGGGAGCCCTTCAGGGACTAGGGCGACGCCTAAAGGTATCTCCTGAAGCAGGCGGATTTCTAGCATCCCAGGTGCTGAATGGCAGACAGGGCTGCGGATGTGGCCGCTCTGATGCGGAATGAGTCCCACAGGAGGTGCAATCCATCCCGAGAACGTCCAGCACCTTCTGGAATATGGCCCAGAATTGGAAGATGGTCAGAGGAGATCCATCCGCCAAACCGGGCTTCCAGTGGGGTGAGCTTTGGAAAAACGAGAGCACTGGGCCAGCGAACAAATCCGAGAATTGCCTCACCTAGATAGCGTCACCCACCTACCTCTGGCCGCCTGGTCAGATTTGAAGCAATGAATTCAACATAGAACCGCCTCCCGATTCACCACAACATTCTCCAAAAGCAGCCCTGAAGGTGGTACGGGATTTATCTACCAATTTGCCAAGACAAAAAGCTCCTGAATATGCCATGCAGAAAGCCATGAAGCACAAGAGGGATTCATACTCGTTAAAGGTCAAAGAGGGGAGTGCTTGTAACACGGCAGACAGTAATTCAGGTGTGATGGGCCTATGTCAGTCAGGGGGAACAGGGTAAGCCCAGGACCACCCTTTGAGTGCCTTAGATATCAGGAAACCCTTGATGACATCCGAGAAACCCTCTATCATCAGGAAAAAGGCGATACCCGCGAGCGCTATGCCCATGCTGGCTCTGGACCTCCCCGCTACATACTCCTGTCCCATAAAGTTTTCCAGCAATTCCTGACATTGAGGGCTGCAGCACGCCTGATTACCTGCAAAACCTACCCAGACGGACCCCTCTGACTCGTACTGTCTCAATGTGCCCGGGGCCAGGGAACGCCTAGCAAGTTCTCTCAACTGGGATCTGCCACCTGCCAGAGATGAGAGGGACAAGAGGCACCAGTCACATCTACAGCGGGGGGCAAGGGAGCGGAATCTGGACCATTAGAAATGTGACAGGGGGGTGTGACCTAGGTGAGGAGCTGAGCAGACGTGTGCTCCCTGAGCTCCTCAGCCTTTCACTCTACTAAGGCGATTTTCAGACTGCACAAGGGGGACCCCTCCTCTTTTGGAGCCCGGACCGTGACCCCCGCTCACCCCTTTGACGGCGATCCGGAACCCTTCAGGACCGCCGCGGCGCACCGCATCTATGCCCGGCTGGGCCATCGGGCCCCTGCACTCCACCTGCAAGGAGATTGGGACTGACCCCTAGCGGTCCCCGTCTTGACTCCCGCCGCTGCTTCTGGAGACCACCGCGGCTCCGGACGCCGCCACGGCCTGAGCCGCGTGTCTGTTACCGCCAGCGGCCATCTTGGAAACGGGGCCTCTGTTTCTTTGCCGCACCGAGTCCTCTGCCGGGGCCCACCTCATCAGAAGAGAGGAGACCTTCCACAGCTGCTGGGGAACTTGCCTGGGCCCCCTGCGTTCAACACTGCTGGCGGCCATCTCCTGGACTGGACCTGCGACACCCCCCTCTGGAAGTGATCCGGGCTGCGAGTGCAGCTGAGGGAGAAGGGGGGGTAAGTCACCCACTGCCTGCTTGGGGATTCTTTCCCTGTCTGCCTGCCTGTCTCCTGCTGTTCAGAGTAGCTGTGGGCCCCCACAGTGAGCTATCAACGCAGGCACCTCTCCCCACTCCCTGCTACCAGCACAGGCCTTTGCAAGGCTCCAGGTGCCCATCTTTCCACAGCTGGACATTTAGTAACAGGGATCCCACGGTCTCTGCCTGTGCTGTCCACTGTACCTACAAAGGCCCCCATCAACCCTGATTGCACAAGCTCTGTCACCCCCCCTCTTTTCTTCCTCCTTGCGTCTCAGATCTATTTCCCTCCCCCCTGTGAGCTGTACCTACCCCAACCTTCCCAGCCTGACCCTGCTTCTCAACATGCTCTGAAGGGAAGATACCATCACCTGGGACCCGCCCAGCTGGAGCAACCCGGCAGCCGTATCCTGTTATAACTCAGGCCCAGGGGGGGCCTCTGCAATGCCTCGTTCCAACAAACGCAACAGTACCCACAACACCCAAGGCCTGCTCCAATTCGTTAGAAAGTCTAAATCCTTAACCAGCATGCCTCCACCCCCTTTACACGAAGCCTTCCTGAGGATAACTCTAACATGGAAGATCCTGCCGCCCCCTCCACGAAAGCTGACATTGCTGCCATTCTCGCAGAAATGAGGAGTGTCAAGCAAACCATCACGGACGAAGTAAAGCTATGGCCGACCTGCGTAAGGAAATCACAGACATTGGTTCCCGTGTGGATTCGTTGGAACAGTCCCAGGACAGCCTACTGGGCACGCAAGACATGATGGAGCAAGAGCTGGCCCAACTTCGCAACGACGTCCTGTTGCTGGCAGACAGGCAGGAGGACGCAGAGAACCACAACCGGCGGAATAACCTTAGAATCCGCAATATCCCTGAGTCCTATGAGGGCCCCCAACTGGACGATTTTCTCCTCCGCCTCTTCCGGCATTTAGCCCCTTCTGTACCTGATGACATGCTTATCATGGACCGTGCACACAGAGCGCTCCGCCTTCGATCCCAAGATGTCAGCTGTCCCTGTGACGTCATTCTGCGGCTTCTTTAAGGCCAAGGAACAAGTGTCGGCGGCAGCTCGTTCTCAAGCTTCTATTGCGTTTGAGGGAGTAGAGCTACAGATTTTCCAGGACCTCGCCCCCTCGACCCTCATAAAACGGAGGGAAATGAGAGAATTCACGCAAGCCCTGAGGCAAAGCAACGTTAAATACCGGTGGGGCTTCCTTTTCTCCCTCCAAGTCCGATCCGGCGAGCGAATGCTCTCAGCTAAAACCCCTGAAGAGGCCAAAACCATGCTTTTCCAACTCAACGTTCCACTTCCGCAGGATACATCCACCTCTACCTCCAATCAAACTCGGCCTCCTGCGGCTCCACAGCGTCCCCGTCGCAACCCTGGAACACTGTGTCATACAAGCGCCCCTCAGGGAACTCTTCATGAGAGGACTTGTGCTACTCCTGTGCCTTTAATTGCACCCCGGCCGGCGGAGCCACTCTCGAGAACTCCCGCTGAATGTGCCAAAAGCACTGCTCTTGTTCTGTTTCTCTCCAACCTCCAGATAATATTCTTGGCAACATTCTTCAAGGATTCTTACACGGACATTTGCTGCTACTTCACTGCAATGACGCCGAGTCAACTGCCAGGTTTTTGTCTGTGACTTATCTGTTTGTTATTACCAGTTTGCTGAAGTTTATTACTTGTTCTCGGCACTGTAATCTTCACAATTGTTATTGCGGGGCCCCCTGCTACATCTGTTATTTGTTTGTGCTTAGAGCGGTTTACATGTAATTTTTATGCTTCTCGTTTATTGGGTTTCCCCCTCTTAGCTATATATCTAATTTTGTATAAGACGGTTTTCCCCCCCACCTGGTCACCACTTCCCCACCCCCTTACTTCTGTTCTACTAGGGCCTCAAGTAGGCCACTCTGGTGGGATTTTTTTCCCCCCACATCTAATAAGGGCCTGACTGGCCCTTTTTCGGACCTTGGAAGCCTTCTTGGACTTCTCCAATTACCCCCTCCCTTTTTTGGTATGGTCCGACCACTAGGATGGGTCGCTCTTGCGACCCCTCTCCTGGCCCCCACTCCTGTTCTATCCTCCAATCCAAACATCCCATTTCCCCCCTTACACTCAGTTTCACCCTTAGGCCATCCACACCCTCTGTTACTTAAAACCCACTTTAGCAGAACTAATTCTCAATCCCCGACATGGCTATCAAATTAGTGTCCCTTAATACCAAGGGTCTGAATTGTCCCCAGAAACGTTCTTCCCTGTTTTACACGCTCAAACGCCTAGACGGGGACATCGTTTTCTTTCAAGAAATGTGACAGGGCATCCACAAGATCATTCTCCACCCTGGGTACATGCTCTGCGCTGAAGCGGATGTTACATTCTAGGCATTGCAGGACCAGGTGCCGAAGTAAATGGATGGCGGGGAGGGAAGAGGTGCTCAAATTATTGATTGACTGCACCACACACATGTTGTCACAATGGAAAATGACGTCACAGTCACGTATCCGCTCTGCCTATATTTCCATTGCCACTAGTATAGAGAATAGCTTGAGGAGCAGCAGGTTAGCTGTCGTGCCGGAGTATATTCAATTCGCTGGCCAAGGAGCTGCGTACCAGGAGCCGTTGAAGTAGGCCCGAAGCCGGATATCCCGGACCGCATCAGTCAAGAGGTGTAACTCCAGGTTGGACACCGGGGGGCACAGCCACACTCTAACCCCATTAAAATGCTGTAGAAATCTATCCATCCCTACACTGTATGTCTGTACTGTATTTTGTTGTATTTTGTTTGACGCTGCGGACACCTTGTTGCACCTTATAAATAAACGATAATAATAATATTCCCAAATTGCCAGGTCCTCATGCAACTCCTGTGTTAACTTTAATCAGAAGTGCGGTTTCGCTATCCAGACGGTCGCCAGCTGGAGACGCCTGGTAAAGATTTTACCCAGGGGAACCCTGCAGGCGAAATTAAGAGAACCTAGAAGGGACTGCATGTCGTGCAGGGATATCTTATCAGCCGCCAGCGCATTGGCCACCTTCACTCGAAGCCCCACTACTTTGTCGTCCGGCAGCCTGCACAGTCCTGCTATTGTGTTAATTTCAATGCTCAGATAAGACAGGCAGGTGGTGGGACCACCCGTCTTATCCGAGGCGATGGGAACACCTAAGGAGTGGAAAGGGCAGGCATGGAGTAGAGGAGGTGGTTGCACAAATGGGAATCTAGGGGAGCCACCAAGAGGAAGTCATCTAAAAAATGCTCCACCCCCTAATGGCCTGTACCCGCCAAGATGCACCAGTGAAGGAAAGAGCTAAAAGCTCAAAGTAGGCAGAAGAAATGGAGCACCCCATGGGAAGGCAGTGTTCGATATAGTAACCATACGGGAGCCCATGTAGGAGAAGGACTCTGGGTGAAGTGGAAGCAGGTGGAAGGAGGACTCGATGTCTATTTTTGCTATTAGGGCATCTGGGCCAGTTGCCTGACCTAGTGAAAGGGCGGATTCAAAGGACTGGTAATGGACAGTAGAATGGGCAGCAGGGATGGCATCATTCACCGACATGCCTCGGGGGTGAGACATGTGCTGAATAAGCCGAAACTTCTTTGGAACAATGCCTATGGGCGAGATGATAAAAGTAGATATGGGTGGTTGTGGGAACAGACCAATCATGTGACCGAGAGCAACCTCCCAGTCCACCTTCGAAGCTGGTCCGGGAAATCCCTTGCGGAACGCAAATTGCGGGGGATTGACTGGGAAAGAGGTTTGACTATGGGAAGGCAAAAGCCTTCCACAAATTCCAACCTTAAGAGCACCGCTGATACCCTATCCAGTTATTGATCTAACCATTCCATTAGTTTAGGCAGAATTACCGGGGACGCTGCCGGAGTAGGGTTTGCCCTCGGGGCGGCTGGTGGATGCTTACAATCGCGGGCTGGGTGTTGTCCCCCGCAGTGCATGCAATTGTGCCTACAGGGGCAGGAGGAGCCTTGCGGACATTGGGAGTGGTTATAGGCATAGCACCGACCAGACACAGTAGGTGTTTTTGTGGGTTGGGTGCACTTTGGAAGGACTGAGCCGGTGTGAAAGCTGCCGGTGCCTGCTGATCAGTGGCCAGTCACGCATCAATGTCTCACACACTGAAAGAGATGTTGCGCTTGCCCTCTTATTTCTGCCTGAAATGTTCATCATAAATGCGCCAGCCATTACCAGGGGGAGCTGAGATGCAAAGAGCAGATTTCATTATGCATAGGTCATCAAATTTCCTGGGGCGATATTCACAATAAGCCGAATAGAAATCGAGCATCCCAGCCAATTATCAAAGGATCTAAAGGCTTCTTCGCCTATGCCGTTCTTTTGCTGGGTGACCATCAAACCCAGCTTGGCTTCAGGTATAATCGCGAACATGTCCATGAACTCCCCCCATTTAATACACTCCCGCTCTATGGGCCTGACTATCTTCGCGACTGGGGTTATGGAGCAGTACACCATGTTATCTCGACTAACCAGAGGGCCGCTATTCACTACGGCGGCCCTGTTCTGGGATCTAGAGGAAAGCCCCCCCCCCCCAAAAAAAAGATGCTTCCCCAGCAGTCGGGGGGATGACTGAGAGTTGCGGGAGTCAGTGTCAGTCAGAAAATTAAGAAGCAACTCATCGATAAGGGGCTAGCCCAGGTGCTGATATGGATTCCCCCGTAGTACATGGTGATCCACTGGTGGATGGCCGGGGTTCGCTGGACCCGGCGGCTGACGGTGTGGTAAAAACGTTGGGTGGTATCCTTCCAGCAGTTGTGAAACGGTCATTTCTGCGTTTTCACCCCTGCTGCGGCTCCACCTGAATAGAAACTGAGACATGACAAGTGTTAGGGTCCGGCAAAGGCAGCACCGCATGCGCCTGGGGAGGGGCGATATTTGTGGCCTGCATAGGGGCCGCAAGGGGTGCTTGTGGAGGGCCATGGACGCTACCTGCGACGCAGCCATCATGTGTGCTGTTGGTGGGAGCACTGCTGGAGTTGGTGGCGGGGCCACAATTGACACCAGCAGTGGGGCCATGGCAAACACTGGAGGAGGAGCCAGATCAGAAGCCGCTGGAGGGGCCACGACTGGAACTGGTGAAGGGGCCACGGCAAGTGCTAGAGGAGGGGCAGGAGCATGCGCCGGTGGAGGGACCACTGGAGGTGCTGGCAGCGAGGGTTAGATTAATTGGCCTGGGTACCTAGAGAAAAGCCCAGGGGGGTATTAGCTCCATGGGGTAAAATAGGGCCAAGAGGGGCAAGATGCTGGGCTGGGGATCTAAGAAGGCCAAGAATGGGTCCATAAGGCTATATTAGGAGCCCCTTGTGGAATAAGGGGGAGCAGAACAGGTTGCTGAACAGGTATAGCGGCATAGAGGGAGGGCAGTGGTGAGGGGAAAAGAAAGGGGGACTTTGCCCCTGATGCAAGCCCCCCAATAAATGTTGGAGGAGGAGTCATTGGGGAGTTGAATTTATGTGCCCCTGCATCACCCTGCAGTGTGTCAGGGGGCTTTGTGGTGTGCCACTGATGGAACCCTGATGGTGAGGCCTGCAGGGGCGGTGAAACCATGCTGGCTTCCCCCCCCTTCATTATGCGCCGCTGAAGCCACATTTCCAGAGTGTCGCGCAGTGGAGCTCATACTCACCTGGTTTCTGTGCCTCTGGAGCAACTGCCGGGACCGCAAGATGGTTGCCCCCTAGTACTTCTGGCGCAGCGTGCCAGAAGTGCGTCATCAGCGGTGCCATGAGGCGCACTGCGAGTGGACCCGGCGGACACGCCCGTGGCAGCCGCAGAGGAAACGGATGGAGGGGGCGAGGAGGAATCTTCAAAGTGGGCTGGAGGGCGAGCGGACCTGCCTGGCCTGCCGCTGCGCTGGCTAGGGGTGGCCATTTGCTGGAGGAACGAGGAGCAGCAAGGTAAGAAAAGTTTGGAAGGAAGGGGTTTGACAGCTGGAGCAGAGGGAATGAGGACAGGAGGAAAAAGGAGGCAAAATGATATAGCAGTAAATGTTAAAGGAAATTGAGGGGAAAGATATAGCTAAAGGAGGATAAAGGAGGATAAAAAAGGATGGCACTGGCACAAAAGAGAGAACTAGTGCCGATACTTCACCATCTGAAAAGACGATCAAGGAGGAAGGGACCAGGTTAACAGGGCTTATAAAACCTCTGTGCTAAGCCTTCCTCCTTAATGCCATTGGGCCCTTATATCAAAATATCAAAACAATTATACAATTAAACAACCTAGCCCAGGCACCACCATTTTCCCAACACAGGGTTTAACTGCTTTCAGGCTAAATGCATTAACCCTCAATTGTTTTCTTTATATAATAACTTAGCTTGTGATAAAGGTGTGTGTCAGTTCCTTCCTTTGGGAAATTGTACAAATTGAGCCATTTCTTGAGGATACACTTTTTTGTCTAGATCTTTTGGATAATGCTCAGCCAATTTGGTTCTCTCTTCCATTATTTTCTTTGTCTGTCATTCTGCAAGAGCTTAGCACACCCTTGACAACAGATATAACAGAAGTTTGATGATTCAATGTCATTTTGAGGCAATCAATTATACGCAAGTATATGTTCACACAAAATTTCTCCCTTGTACATAACACCGTTTCTTCTGACTTGACGTACCACTTGCTGCTTGTGTTTCCCCCTCAAAGATATCAAAACTTTCATGCAGTGAACCTAAAAAGTGACCTAGAGAGTCTAGTAATTCAACAGTGACCTTAAGCTTGATGGTTGTGGATTGCAGTGATCTGATTGTTGTGTTAAATTTTGTAATTTATGGTGTTCCAAAAAATTACAAATTCCAGAAAATTCATTGTCTAAGACAAGGTGTCAGCTTCATGTCTTGTAGCTGTAGTTTGTTGCTTATCCGCAGTTTAATCAAATGCTTCTTGATTGTTTTTGTATCCTTTGATTAAGGCAGTGGTTGCATCTATACGAGCAGACCATCTTGTTTCTGAACAGGTATTATATAGCTATCAGATTACAAATCGCTTACAGAGAATATTTAACATCCACATCAGACCCTGCCCCATTGGAGCTACAGTCTAAGTTCCCTAACAGAAACACACACAAACACATTAGGGTTAATGGGCTGGATCCAGACCTTGTTAAGTGCATGAACTTAGTCACTCAAGGGCTAAACCATGTTGATTGCAGGGGAGTCATATTTCATCTGTTGCAAACAGTATTAGAGGTGAGAGGTGATGTTTCCTATCCCGAGTCTAAATAACAGTGTGATAGGAAAGCTGGTCAGTATCTGTGTGCAGTAAGCAATTTAAAGAAATATCCCTGCATCCAAAGAATACAATAACTTGGCTCCATAGAAATCAACATGGTTTAGCCCTTGAGTAACTAAGTTCATGCACTTAACAAGGTCTGGATCCAGCCCAATGACTTAAAGACCGCATATACACAATCTACGTATCGAAACGATACGTAGATTACGTACAATAGCTACTACGCATGCGCAGTAGCTATCTCTCAGCAAATGACGTCCGTCTGTGGAAGACTTATGTAATTCTGGATCTGGGCCATAGATGTTTTGTGCAGTACAGCTAAAGATAACTATTTTTTATGATTATGTAAGTTACAATATAGGCTGTTATTTTGCTGCTGGAGGAATGATGTCATGTATAGAGGACTATTTTGCCAATGATTATGCATTGGCTGAAACTCAGATTTTTTTATTGTGACTACAAAATCAATGATGGAGCTACAATTTTTAATTGTTGCTGTTGTGTATTTGGTAATAAAATTATATTTGGACATAGTGCACCTTTGCTTTTTATGGTACTTTTCTGTGGTATTCAAATAAGGTTTAAGGGATGAGCTGTGCACAAACACAGCCAGTGGATTAGACTCCATTACCTTTGCTTGCATGCCAGAGTAGTTTCCAGCTATTGGGGTAGATCCAGACCTAAGTTCCCATTCCGTTTCAACGCATAGCGTATTAACGTGCTTGTAATTACTATACACTCCCCTCGGTCGGACGTACTTTTGCCGTTTTACGCTTTCCAAACCCTACCTTAGCTTTTCCAAGTGTAACTCCTGTTGGCTGTAATGGCTGCATGTACTTACGCGCCTAAGCACGCCCATACTGTAAGATTTAAAATGCCTCACCCCGCCTCCGAAGCATAATTACGGGTGTTGTATGGCTGGCACGCCCCTTCGTCCGTAGTAACGCTGTTGATAGTAGTCTGGTACGTACGTTTAGAGATATGTGCCGTAACCTCTGCCGCGCACATGCGCAGTACATACAAAATAGCGTTTTTACGTCTCCGTCAAGCGTAAATACACATGAGAACGTTGTTCTGGATCTGAGCCATTGTTTGCATTGTCATGGGTGTGTCCACGGCAATCCATGATATTAATGTTTTCTGACTTTAAATATTTTAACAAGTCATATAAGACAGTGCTCCTCAACCTTTTCTCAGCCTTGGCACACCTAAGCCCTTCCCAGAATTCCGAGGCACAACACAAGCAAAATATATTTTTTAAAAAGCAGGAATTATAGACATAGAAATTACATTTAATTGTTATTTTTTATTTGATAAATTTAACATCTTTTCTTATAACTAACATTAACTATGTCAGCTTATAACTAAAACTAATATTAACTTTTAACTACAACTAATGTAAAACTTGTGCTTGTTTTAATGAGTACAATAGTTTTATATTCGGCTCAATATTTGACAGAGCAACCCGAAGTTCTTGGTCAAGGCCCTTCAAGCACGACTGCTTATCATTTTTTATTAAAACTAGAGTTAAAAAACTTTGTTCACATAGATAGGTTGTAGAAAATGGTAGCAGAACTGCGATAGCCTTGTCGGAAATCCAAGGATATTCTTCCTTAACCGTAATCCAAAAAACATCCAATGGAACTTCTGCAAATTTCAATTTTAGTGACCTGTCGTTCCTCAAATCAAGAAATTACTCTTAAATCTGAAGAGAAAGTGCTTCTGTAGAATTTTCTGCATTAGCTGCAAAAGGTTTTTGGATCCAATCGTATTGCTCTGTATTAATTGAATAAAAGTATTGCTCAAATTTCTGTTCTAGCAATGCTAAATGTTGTCGAGCCAAATCCAATATGATCTGCTTGTTTTCATTAGTAATCTGGTTGGACCTTTTATACATTTCTAGTGATCCTTGTGGTAAAGTCATTTGCCAAAGTTGGAGTTTCTGTTGAAATCCATTTAATTTGTCGGAGCATGTCAATATATTTTCATTCTGACCTTGCATTTTTTTTATTGAGTTCATTCAGGTGTTCAAATATATCAGCCATGTATGCAAGTTTGGCAATCCAGTGATTATCTTCGAGTAGCTGGTGCAGTTCTGGCATGTTTTGATTTAGTAGAGAACTTCATTGCGAAGCTCAAATAATCTTGCCAGAACTTTGCTTCGAGACAGCCAACGTATTTCGGTGTGAAACAGTAAGGATTGCTATTCCGATCCCATTTCTGCGCAGATGATTCAAAAAAGTTGCGAATTTAAGGCTCTTTATTTAATCAAGTTGATGATGTTGACGCATTCGTTCATAGTTTGCAATAGTTCCTCTGGCAATTTTTCCATCCATTTTCTTCACAATGTATGCAGCAATGTGTAATTTTTATTGTCTGATTTTGTCGTTTTACACACGAGACAAACCCCTTTTTATTCACATAATTGCCCCAGCACCATCTGAGCAAACACTAATGCAATTGCTCCACTTAAGGCCATAAGCTTCGAAGAAATCATTTGTTGCTCGAAAGATTTCCACACCAGTAGTCCGCTCTGGAAGCTCTTTGCAAAATAAATAATGTTCTTTTACGGAATCCTCATCAACGAAACGAACAATACTTATTAGTTGTGCTTGGTTTTTAATAACTGTTGTTTCGTCGATTTGAAGTGAAAATTTCTCAGCCGTCATTGCCGCCATTGTTTCCAGAATATCGTTCGACATATCGTCAATATGTCTTTTAACAGCATCAGCCGACAATGAAACTATGCTCACTTCCTTAACTTCATTAGGCCCAAGCATTACTCAAATGATTTCCATAATTTTAATTTTTAGTTTAATAAGTGTTTCACCAATAGTATGTGGTTTTTTCTGTCGTGCAATTAATTTAGCAACATGGTAACTAGCTTCTAATGCTTTGTCAGAAACTGTGACGGACGACTTCAAAAATTGCCTCTGTTTTACATTTTGGTTTAACAGCCGCTGAATATATTGTTTGTCCTTGTTGGCGCAACTAAAATGTTTTGATTTTAAATGATGAATAAGTTTACTTGGCACCATTGTCTCGTTTGAAAGTTGTTCTCTGCAAATTACGCTTTCTGGTTTCGGAGCTGCTTCTTCACCACACCATGAAAATCCATATCTAATGTATTCTTCATTGTACTGCCTTTTTACAATCTTTGTTTTTTTTCCAGCACTGCTCGTGCTGGGTTCATCATAATTTACTGGTGAGGCTGGACATTCTTTCCATATTTAAAATGGTCTAAAAAAATATTTAAATAAAATTATCTATATGGTTTGTAACACAAAAGAACATTCACATACTAAAAAAGTATGATCGATTAAATAGTCTCTGCAGCAACGCAACAGATAGCAGATGTGACCACTGGCTTAATGTTTTCTCTACGCGTGATACAAAAGCACTTTATTTTTGTTCTTGATTCATGCCCCTTACAGTATTTGTCATTTGTTCTCCTTATACTAAACATTATGACACATACATAACTTTTTAAAGTTTTAACATTTTGCAATATAGGTCAGGGCTGCATTTAAATTAAAATGAACAAAATCAGTTAATAAATATAACATACCTTCTCACCAAGTGCCTTCTCTTTTTCTGGACTGCCGCTTGGTCACTGAGTGTGAGGGGGAAGGGGCAGGTGGCAGCGTAACTTCACAACGTCACGCAGTGCTTCTCTGTGACTTGTGTTACACAGTCTCCGTAACAGGGAATCTACCACAGAAGTGCAGTGTGTCTGCGTGACGTTGTGAAGTACTGATGTCACCTGCAGTATTCCTAGGAGGCGGAGCAGTAGTCACTGTTGAGTAGCCTGGAGATACAGGGAGGGCAAGAGAGAGCTGATTTGTAGTAAATTGGTTTCTGATGCTGCCAGTCAACTGAAAATGACAGGCAGTGTCGGACACCAATCTACTACAAATCAGCAGCACAGCAGAGAATGGGGAGAAGCATGGAGGAAGGACCTGGTTGTTATGGTCACCTCTTCCTGACTACAGTGACCAGTGGCAGACCTGGATTAAGGCTTTAGGGGGCCTGTGGCACCTAAAACAGGGGGGCCCTAAGATCTAAAAATAAGAGCAAAGTGTATTTCTGCCACCTCATCATATACTGTGCCCACTTCATCACACTCTGCCCATTCATCATACCCTGTGCCCCTTCATTATACACTGTGCCACCTTTATCACACATTGCCCCTTCATTATACACCGTGCCACCTTTATGACGCGCAGCCCCTTCATCACATACTGTGCCACCTTTATCACAAGCTGCCCCTTCACATACTGCCCCACCTTTATCACATGCTGCCCCTTCATTATACACTGTCCCACCTTTATCACACGCTGCCCCTTCATTATACACTTTCCCACCTTTATCACACACTGCCCCTTCATTATACACTGTGCCAACTTTATCACACACTGCCCCTTCACATACTGTCCCACCTTTATCACACACTGCCCCTTCATTAGACACTGTGTCACCTTTATCACACACTGCCCCTTCATCATACACTGTGCCCATTCATTATTCAGTGTGCCCCTTTATCACATACTGTGCCCCCTTCAAATGTTACTTCATCACATACTATGCCCCTTGATTATAAAACTGTCTGTGCCACGTTTATCCCGTTGCCAATTCATCACTTACTGTGCCACCTTCCCCTGCTGCCCCCATACTGTCCTCCTTCATTTGCTGCCCCTCTGCTCATTAACTTACCTTATATTTGCCCTTCTTTCTTCTTTAATCTTCTTTAATCGTTCTTCTGGCTCCCAGCTTTGCTCCTCTCCGCGCGCTCCTCTCTAACTGCCGCGCGTGATGATGTCACACCCAGCAGACACGCAGTAAGAGAGAAGTGGAAGTCAGGTCCCGCCGCCGGAAAGTACGTTTTTTTTATTAGAGCTCCCGAAGCGCTAGCAGGTCCGCAGCACACCAGTCAACTTGCTACGGTACACTGGTGCTCTGATTTAAGAGATCTGCAGTCTTATGACTCAATCCTTAAAAATTAGAGAAAACGCTCTACAGGTATGCCACTCAACTTATACCGCACATAACACTTACCTGATCAGCATGGGTTACATCTGGTGTTGAAACAACCGACACTGATAAATACTTGAAAAGTGAAATTTCCTTGACAATACATAGTGTCCCCTGCTTTACTATGAGTTCAATAAACTCTTCAACAATAGTTGGTGACAGATATCCTGTGTTCCCGTGTCCGCTGTTTCCAAAGTCTTGAATATGCTTTGCCAGAAAAGGATCAAATTGTGCTATTAAATCCATGCACCCATGAAAATTACCATTATATTTTGAACCTATAGTCTCATCACTCCTGCGAAAAGCTAACCCTCCCTATGGTAAAAGTTTCACAATTGCTACAACTATAGGTAGTACTGCGCACCAGTATTGTGTTCTTTCCATAATCTGACGTTGCAAATAGCTGTCGATATGACCTGATTTTTCAACACGTTCCCGTGTTTTAAAAATGCAGTTTCGGTGTGCATTGCTTTCTTCATGTCTTCTTTTAATCTTGTCTTATGCTTATTTCAAATAATAATATCCATCAACATGGGAGAACTTGTCCATCTTACTTCCCATCCATTCAGCTTGAGAAAGGGACCCAAACTGGTCCCGAAACGCGTCGCTGGTTGCCTTGACTACAGGACTCCACTGCTGCCTGCTCTTCTATTCCTTGCTGTGATCATCTACCAACTGCCAGTCGCCATCGGACATCTGTCTTCACAAGGAAGGCATGAAGGATAAAAAAGAGACCAGTACATTTAGTCAAGGGGCACACTCAGGGCACATAAAATGTAACTTTTATTAGGTATGTATTAATATGTCTGAAAATTATTCCACACAAGATAAATGAAAATGATGTGAAAAAGAGAGAAAAAAGTGCTCAAAGATTAAAATAATCTTAGTGTCATGAGACACTGTTTGCTGCCTGTTTTCATAAGCTCCAGAAGCCATATACTGCAATGCCTGGTGCGAAAATAAATGTATCACTGGATGTAAAACAAGATCAGCCACAATGTTAAAATAAATGTAAATAACAAAAACGTTACAGCACAGTGGCTGGTTGTATTGATACAATTAAGTGTGCAGTATCATAAATAAGGAAAATCAAGGGGGAATTTCTCAGAGTAAAAACCTATTTTATATTATATTAGGGAAGTGTCAGATTAATCTGGTATTGTATTATTGTCATGAGAATCAAAAGGTTCCTCTTAACTGACTGTATTTGATAAGATGTTTGGCCACTCAGGATAAAAAAAGGAAAAGTACACATGTAACAGTATCCCCTTGTTCAGAGAGAGCGTTAGTGATCATTTATAATCACAATGATCGCTATAAAGTAGCAATAAGCTTAGTGGTGCTTACAAGCACATTTGCAAATATAGCTAGATGCTGAAATCTAACACTGGTTGCATAGTGAGAACCAGTGAGAAAAGGCGCTATTAGAATACATTATACTGAGACATAATAGTCAGAGAGGCAGCAAAACCCTGACGCACGTTTCGCTATAGGCTTTATCGAGGCGTTACTGATCATATGTCTGAGTCTCTTATTTATGCTGAAAGTCCGGAAATAGTTTGTATTTGATTGACAGGGAAATAACCAATCAAAAATTAGGGTGTGAAAGGAGCCAGCCAATGAGAAGATTTCTGCTGATAAAATTATTTTGTGAATTGAACGATGTAAAAAGCATAATAATCAGTCTTAATTAGTCACATAATGGGCCTGATCCAGACTAACGCCAATGCGTTTATCGGCACGCACTCCCCTTGACACTCCCCCTGTCCGGCCATAATTACACTCTGTTACATGGGCTGAAGACGACCCTAACTTCAGCCGGCGTAACAGAGTGTAATTACGCCCAGATCCGGGGCGTAATCTCTAAACCCTGCCCTCATCTCCCTACCACCCCCCGCCTACCTTACCTAAGTCTAGCGTAGGCTTGGCATGCCATTTCCACTGTAATTACGCTACACTAAAGGATGCCCGATCCTAAACTAGGGTTTTTCCTAGTCAAGCCGGGCAACATCTGCCCGGCACATGCGCAGATTGGATAAACAGCTGATCTTACGCAACCGCCCACCGCCAATGATTCATGAAATGTTTCATAGCAAACATTTGTGGTTGAAATTTTTTTTGTTAAAGGAAGAGGTGTAATACTTTTATTATAAATAATATACCACATTTTAAATCATGGAATGATTTGTGTCAATTGTATAATTGAGATTGTGTAATAAAATTATATTTTTTGTTTGATTTAATCTAATTTTATTTTTATTTTTATTTTTTGGGTGTTTGTTGTTTTATAATATTATCTTCCATCAATTTACATAGTTCATTATTATTAAAATTAATTCTCATTCTTTATAGTTAGTATTAACTTGTTAATATTGATTGGTTAACCATTTATTAATTGTAAGCCTGTAGAGATATTGAGGAATCAAGGGTGAGATTAATATGATAAGAATTGTTGATTGAAAATAAAACCTATTTCCTTGGAAAAATAAATTAATTGTATTCTTGATTAAAAAATAAGAAGATAATGGTTAACAAATGAACATGTAAATGAAATTTAGTGGAGCATAGAGCAACAACGTAGTGTGTATTAGTAATATATGATACATAAACATTTGTCACCATGAAGAAAGAAGTGACTCATTATAATTAATAATTATTGATCCAATAATGGAGAAAAGGGTGTCAATCAATAGGTATAATACTCCTAGAAGTATGAAGTCTCAGTAATAGGTTAATCAAACATTGAATAGTTGTGTCTATCATTTAGGCCTTTGGGATCCAGACTGTCAAGTAAAAAAATGAACCTGGCCTCTCTTTTGAGGAGTTCAGTATTCATGTCACCACCTCTTATGCCCAGATGTATTTGTTCGAGCACAAAAACTTTTAGTGAGGAAGGATCACCTTTGTGGGTGGTAAAATAATGTTTTGCCACTGGGGACAAAGTTTTAAAGTTACTTTTGTCCTTAAATGCATTTTTGACACTGTTGACATGCTCTAATAGTCTTAACTTGAAAGATCTAGAGGTCATGCCAATATGCAATTTATTGCACGGGCACTTGAGGCAATAAATTATACCTTTGTTGTTACAGTTTAAGTGATCTTTAATTGTGTGTTTCCTTTCATATCTATCAATACATTATTTTGTTTGAGTAATGAAGGAACATGCTTTACAATTTCCACACTTATAGCAGCCAGCGAATTTGGAGATACCAGTTTTAGGTTTGTTAACAAAATGGCTCCTTGTTAAGGTGTCTCTTAGGTTTTTAGATCTTCTTCATGTAATTGATATTTTTGGGTTTAGTTTGTCTTTGAGAATGGGATCTGATAGAAGGATGTCCCATGATTCTTGTAAAATGTGAGAGATCTCACGCCACTGATTGCAAAAGGTACCTATGAATCTTATAGGTGCTTGTTCCTGAGTGCTGGAGGGTAATGCATTAGGGGTAATTAAAGAGTCTCTGTTACGTATTTGGACTGCTTTGAATGAATTATGAATTGATTTTTGACTGTACCCTCTTTGTAAATGTCTTCCTTCTAATTCCTTGCTGCTGTCTCTATATAATTGGACTGTGGAGCAATTTCGCCTGGTTCTCAGGAATTCACCCTTGGGAATGCCTCTAACAACAGATGGAAAATGAGCACTATTAGAGGGCAAAATACTGTTTGAGGCTGTTGTTTTTCTGTAAATATCTGTTGTAATTTCATAGTTGGGTGAGATGATGGGCCTGATCCAGCGCTACGAAAATTCGCAACGACGGGCGAATGCGAACGTACGCTCGTCGTATCAACCTACACGCCCCTAGCACTCCCATAGTAAAGTCCCTGCTTACGGCGGCTATACCCTACACTGCGTACGACCGTCGGCCGTACGAAAATTCGCAGAGAATACGCTGAGAAAATACGCTTAGCACGCCCATACTGTACAATTTAAATGGCTATCCCCGCCTCCCTGTAGTAAAACGGGCGCCCAGCCGACCATCGTAAAAAAAATACGCTCGGCGAGCGAAAAATACGCTAACGATACGCCCGCTATTCGCTCATGACGCGCGGGCGACCGGAACCTGTCATACTGGGCATGCGCATTGCGAATTTTTGGCCGAAAATTCGCTTACGATGAGCGTACGCTCGCTTGCGAGCGTTGCTCTGGATCAGGCCCGATGACCTTGAGGTCCAGGAAGGTGATCTCAGCTTTCTGGATATCAGATGTCAACTTCAGATTTAAATTGTTGTTGTTGAATTTTTGAGTAAATTCTATAAATAGGTTCTCATCACCTTCCCAGATTAGATAATAAAATGCAGCCAGTATGGAATTTATTATCCTCATTGAAAACAAACTCCCTCTCCCCCCAACCTAAGTACAAATTCATGTACATGGGCCACGTGTTTGAAGATAGAATCTATTGTCAAAAACAAAATAGTTCTTTGTGAGCACTAAACGTAAAAGATTGATGAGAATAGAGTTGAACTCACTATTAGTGCTCATAGAAAGGAAATGTTCAGTAGCCTTGATGTCATTATCATGGATGATGCTGGTATATAATGATTCCACTTCATATGTGGCTAAGAAGGTACCTGGTTCAAGGGTCAACCCATTCAATTTTGATAAAACGTCTGGCGTATCCCTGACATATGATGGACGACTGATAACGAATTCTCTCAAATATGTATCCACAAGGATGATGATCTTTTCAGTCAGGCCTCCTATGCTTGACACAATCGGTCTTCCAGGAGGGATCTTTTTTATCTTTGTGAATTTTAGGTAGTAAATAGAGAGTAGGAGTTTTTGGATATTGTACCGGAATCAGGAATTCAAATTCAATTTTTTTATGTAATACCTTGTTGGTAGGCATTTTTTTAAATCAATTTATTGTATATTTGTAAAAAGTCTAGTCCCCAGATGTGTGTGTGTGTCTGTGATTTGTGCACCATTCTTTGCATATTTATAGAGTTTAGGGACACAGCGCTATTTATCCTCCTACCTATTTTTATACCCTCATACTGAGTCTCCCCACACAGGGTAGCCCTTGTATCTATTCTCCCCTTACTTCCATGTCTTTTATTTTGCTGGGGCCAGAGTTACTAAACTGCGGGAAAGGAAATTTGGAGATGTGTCCATAGCAATCAATCAGATTTTAGCTCTTACTTTCCTATTACATACTAGAACATGCCATCTAGGATCTGATTGGTTGCTATGGGCAAAATCTCCACTTTTCCTATCCCGAAGCTTATGAAATCTGGACCCCGGTTTTTAACTCAGTTTTCTTCCAGCATACTTTTTTTCCCCCTCATAACTTCATTTTCATCTTCATTCAATGAACAAATGCAAAATTTAAAAAAAAATGTGCTCACAATTAATAATCAGGACCACTCAGGGCTGGCACAATGAGGTAAGGGCTTCAGGGAGGTGCTGGGCTGAAGAGACAAGGCACTTGTCCCAGCTTGCTGACACTGCTGCACACCTGCCTGTCATACTGTATGACAGGCAATTGTGCAGCAGCACCTGAAAAGACTGTATAGCTATAACCCCTCTAAAGTTGGCTTTCTGCCATACCTCCTCTCATGCAAATGTGTATTTTTGGGGAGATATCAATACATAACAGTAAATGCTCACAAAGTGCTTCTATTACATTATTGTCACAAGGATATCTTTTTTTTTTTACTGCATTGTGGTTACAAGAATACTGATTTATTGTCACTAGAATGAAGACTGTATGATTTGGCATTTACGAGGATATAGGGCCTGATTCAGAATTAAGAAAGTGCATAAAATAAGAGAGTAAAATCAATCCTGGGCTAAACCATGCAGATTTCAGGGGGAGTCAAGTTAATTGTATTCTTTGCATGCAGAGATATATCTTTGAATTGCTTACTGCACACAGATACTGACCAGCTTTAATATTACACTGTTATTTAAACTTGGACTGGGAAACGCCACCTCTCAATTTTAATACTGTTTGCAACAGAAGAAATATGACTCCCCTGCAATCAACATGGTTTAGCCCAGGAGTGAGTCACTAGGATATTGTACAGTGATGACTAGGTGGTAATGTGTATTATATGGTCACTAGGGCGCAGTGTAAATTGTTTGGCAGTGACTAAGATGCTATCTGTGTAGTAGTATGATAGGGCCTGATCCAGACATACGCCGATGCGCTGTGCTTACTAAAGCACAGCGTATTGGCGTTCATTTACCCCGACACTCTCCCTGTGCGGGCGTATGGCCCCTTCCTTACGCCGGCTGAAGGCTATCCTAATTTCAGCCGGCCTAAGCAAGGAAAAATACGCTCGCACAGGAGCATTTGGCCGCAAACTCCTCCCTCCCTCATTAAACTACCTCCCCCCCAGCCCGCCTACACTAACCTGAACGTAGTAACGCTGGGGGACGCCCCCCTCCAGCGTTACTATGGCGCTGCTACAGATGCCCAGTCCACGATCGGGCGTTGCCGTAGCTACGCCGGGCAACTTTGAAGCCGATCTTGCGCTGCTGGCTGGCGTCTTAACAGAGTAGGTCTGGATCAGGCCCCAGGAGCTTAA
>WWET01003669.1:39222-50844 GCA_011038615.1 Limnodynastes dumerilii
TGCCTCAGATATTTCCTTATGTAGAGAAACCTTTAGCCACTCCATCCGAGGTATAAAATATAATAGAATATAGTGCAGAACAAGGCTAGGATAGGAGGCTTTTTGCTAATCCACATTTGGATTTGGAGCACTTCAGTGCTATTGTAAATAGAACCAATAGCAACACTATAGTTTGCATTCTTCAGCACATTTGATATTAAGATCTATGATGCCCAGGACAGCCCATAGAGGACCAATTATTAATGAGATGTTGGGAGACAAGTAAATGAACTCACGGCAGAAACGCTTTAAAGATAAAAAGAGGTTGACATGTGATTACATTTTAGACAAGAGCCTGTTTCTGATAAGACCACAGATGGCTTCATGTTGGAAAAGGTCGCTGCTACGATGGCAGTCTTTCTGAAGTAAACACAACTGAAAGTTCTTTTTTGGCTGTCTCTAGTTCACCGGAAGGCAGCTCCACCTGACATCCCTTTGTTTATTGACTGGAAGACAGCGCCACCTTTTTTTTTGTTAATGGATTTTTTCTAATTTTCAAAAGTGCTGTCGGACAAACCGCAGGAGAGGTCAGTAATTTTACTTTTATTGTTAGGAGTTAGGGCTGTGGAAGGGGAGGGTTAGGATCAGTCTGCAGGGAAGGGAGGGTTAGGGTCAGGCTGTGAGGCAGGAGGGTTTAGGGTCAGGCTGCAAGGAAAGGAGGGTGAGGGTCAGGCTGCGGGGAAGGGTGAGTTAGGGTAATAGAAGCAAAGGGTTAGGGTAAGGATTAGGGAACGGGTTGGGGATACTTACCATTTGAAGCATCGTCTTTAAGGCAGAAGCAATCTATTTCCCAGCAAATTCAGAAGTGGCTGGGAGAAAACAGCTCTACTGAAATAGGGCCATTTGCAATGGGGACCCACTCCCATTTTGGAGAGAAGTAGCCTCTGTGCACATGTTTAGAAACATCTCCCGATACATACTAGGTATGTTGAACATAAGAAAGAGCTTTGAGTAGCTGTTCAATAGGTTAGGAAAAATTTCTAGCAATGCCGATACTCCTGATCGAGTTTTAGTATATACTCCTGATTGAGTCTTGGTATAGGCTGCGCACTCAGGGATCGCTATTCTGTGCATTAACCTGTTGCCTGGTATCCCAAAATAGTTAAGTCCCAACTAAGCAATAAAAATTAAGTGGACAGGACACACCCACTACCCAGCCAATGAAAAACTATAGTTTAATTAACAGTATATGACGTCACTAGTCTCTGGCAGATAACACAAAATCCACAACAGAGATCACATTTCCCCCAGCAGATAACAAAACATATCCATCTCCATAGATGCTGCTAAACTAGATCAATCAGCAAAAATAATATACATCCTCCCATAATCAGACTTCAGTATAACTCCAAAGGGAAAGAACAGTTCCAAGATCTAGTCCTGTTATGCAAACTACCCTTTGTGAGAATAACTTGAAATATATAGGCCATATTTTATTATGGCCAAGATACACCTATGATCTCTTTTTGATATGGGAGGGTGAAAGGAGCCTTCTGGAAGAGTTCATTGATGTGTTGAATAATAATAATCTGGATCAGAATTAACTAAGCCCATAGAGTTCTTAGATTTGAAAATTAGTATGACTGAAGAACAAATTGGAAACTGATGTTTTTTTTAGAAAACCATCTGCCACCAATACAAGCTTCCAGTGCTCATCACTTACCATCAATCGAGGTATCCTTAAAGTGATTAAACTTTTAATCAAAGATCTAGGGAACTATTGGAGAGATTTAAAAATCAAGGTTATAGCAAATAGGTCATTAAAAATGCACTATAGGAAGTACAGAAGAAGTATAGAGCATTGTTGCTTAAAGCTAAAGGAAAAATTAATAGGAAAAACAAGACTCTAAAGTTTACCACTAGATTCAATGTACTGTACATTGACCGGAGATAGAGGATATTTTCCAGCGGAACAGGAATATTTTAGAATGTAACCCAAATTGAGCTCTGCTCTTTCTCAATAGGGCTTTATGTAGTTGGAGAAGATCACGCAACTTGTGGGACAAATTGGCCCAAACCACTAATGGCCTAAGGAAAGTGGGTTTGTATAAGTGTTGGGCCTGTAAGGCATGTTCTTTTGTGGTAAACACACAAATATTTCTAGATAAAGATAATAAACAACACCTCATTAAAGATTATATGGGGGATGCCATACCGTCACTTCTCCCACTGGTTTAACTGAAAAGCTATAAATCTCCATTCACTTCTATTAATTCTATATTTAAATACTGCCACTTCTGAATGTCCATAGTGCCACTTCTAAATTTCCACTTCGACCACTGACAACAATTGTAATAGTATGGGAGTAATATACTTATATAAAATAATTTATATATATTTTTTTATATATATATAAATATTATACTATTTGCATTTTTGGAGACTACGTGGACAACGCTGGTTTGTTCTTTTTTGTTTTCTATAAATTAGTGTAATTGGATACACACAATGGGCCTGATGCAGACCTACGCTTGAGAGCGGAGCGTATTACCGCTCCAGCGTAAAAAAATTTCACTCCCACGACACTCCCCTTACCTTCCTTTCAGTAAGCCCGCCAAACCCTACCCTAACTTTTCCATGTGTTTGTACGTATTTTCGCAGCGACGCACTGTTCGTAGTGGCCTAAGCACGCCCATACTGTACAATTTAAATGGCTCCCCTCGCCTACATTCCTTAACTCCAGCGTACTAACTTCGTACTATAAACACGCCCCGTTGTCTGAAAATACGCAAACAATACGGACGCCTGAATCACTGCTACGAAAAGGTCTTTGGTACGACCGGAAGTTGTCACTATGCACATGCGCAATGCATTTTTTTGGGCGATTTTACGCTTACGCTCAGCGTTAGATCATCTGCGAGCGTAGGTCTGGAACAGGCCCAATCCTCTTATCTAGTAGCGACTATTAGTTGGTAAGTGGTTTTTTATTCTGAGCTCCTGAGATTGGTTGTTTTTTCTTTTTTTGGTTAAACGAGGTAATATACTGTCTTGTCTGTGATTGCAATATGAAATATATTGGTAAAACTCAGAGACCTCTAAAAATTGAATTTTAGAGCATGTTAGAAATTAGAAACCCTAAATCAAATAGAGAAAAGCTAAGGAATATTACTTCAATTGCACAACATTTTGAAAGAAAACAATGAACAAAAATGTTGCCCTTGATAAAAAATGAAGTGCCCATAATATCTTAATTAAAAGATTATGGCTTACTGTAAATTCAAAGGTTGAAACTGTTGGAAATAAAGGTGGGAGGTATACTGGACTATACGGCTAAGGCAATAAATACTAAAACAAAATATTCAAGTTGCAAATAAATAAGAAAGTGTTAAATAGTAAAAAAAATCAGGATACATCATGCACACAGTCCAAAAGTTTTCATAAAATCTTATCGTATTCAGAGAACCGTTTTCACGCCGAGTTCCGTGCGTATTTTTAGGTACGTTTCAACTGCGCATGCGTAGTAACCTTTTTTACGTAGTACACATAGACTATATTACATATGGAGACAATTTAAATAAACAGAACAATACAGAGAATTTCCATGTGGAGTGTGATGTGTTTATGGTACCTCTGGAGAACAACAAAAGAGAATACCGTATGACAAGCTAAAGCTCAAGACACAAAAAGGGTGAGTAGCTGACCTCATATGATAATACAGGAGACCAACTACACTACACTATGGCGGAAGCTGTTTTTTTTCCTTCCTTTTTTTGCATGATTATTACAAAAAGAGAACGCAGGGAAGGATCCACTACATCATAAGGAAAAAGGGAAGAAAAAAGGAAAGAGGACCTTACAGACTATCTCATTGCAGTTGTAAAAGAGGAGGAAAGTGTGAGTAAACTGTTTTAATATACTTACATTCCCCGAAGGTATTACACGAGTGTCTGCTCTTTCTCCCCTTTCCATTTCATAAAGAATATTATACATTGAAAATAAGGAAGAATTTATAAAAAACTGTCCATCAAGTTAAACATTCTGTTTCATCATCAGAAATACTTTAAAGGGAAATTGAAAGATTGTGATTAACAATAAAAGGATAGTGACAACTTTTTAGCGCCGACCCCACCAGTGAGTTTGTACAGCATTTGAATCTCCACACATTGTATATGCAGAGTATATATTCTGTATAATTTGTATAATCTGCATATGCTTGAGAGGGTTGAAAAAGGGGGTGCTTTAGGTGCTTGGCTGCAAAAAAGTGGGAGCGCAGGGGGAGGACCACACACTTTTTTGGTCAGGAAAAAATTGACGTATTATGTTATTTATTTATTTCACCAGATAGTTTTCCACTGAATTTCTAAGTTGTAGCTGTACCATGCTTTCAAACATATTAGTGGGGTATATACAGGCATTGTCTCGCTTTTGGGTGCTTTTTAAAATAAATCGCTGTATTCACTAAGCTTCCATTTAGCAGCGCTCTTTTAAATTGCCATCGATAAGCGTCGCTTTCGTGGTACAAAAATTGCAGCGCTTTTTGTTTAAATAGTGCCTCGACTTTGCTGTTTCTAATGTAAATGTATAGGTATCAATTTTTTTTCATCAAAGCCCAGGCTTTCAAGCAAAATCGATGTGCTTAACACAAGTCCCGCAAGTTGGGAGGGTCTGAAGTCTATATAAAGTGTGTTTGGCCATCATTTTGATTGAGAGTGTTGTAAAAGTTTGTGTGTGAGAGAGAGAGAAAAAAGTTGGCAGTATTTCAAGTTTCTTCGTCTGAAGGACTTTCTTTGGTGATTTTATCCTGCGCCAACATTATAAAAGTAAGTGTAAGATTCTTATGTTTAAATTATGCAATGTGTGCTTGTTTGTGCTGTTAATGAACTTTCATAGCCTAGCAACTGTTCAATTATATCACATAATGGTGAAGGCAAAGAGTATATTTTTAAAATACAATACCAGGGAAACTTTTATGCTTTAACTGAAACACATTCTAGACTATGTGATATCCCAACAAAACACATTGTAATAGTGTCAAAACATTGTTTATTTTTTGAAAGCATAGAACACACTATAGGAAAATGTCTTTCTTAAAATTTATCAATACATGTTAGTCCCGGACTGTCATAGTAATGAGCATTACACATTATTGTATTGGTGCCTTCTGCTTTTAAGTTAGTGTTCTTTCCATAGTTTTATGATGTCTAATCCGGGTCCATCACAGGGACAAAATGTGCCTGCCTCAGGGAGCCAAGGTGCTGTGGGTCAGGGTGGTGCACCCCTGAAAATGAAAAGTGGCAGGAATGTACGCTTTGCACACCAGGAAAACTGCGCACTTGTGGAATCCGTCCTCCCCATATATGATGAAATACTTGGGGAACAAGCGGCCACCACATACTACACTCGCAAACGGCAGCTCTGGCAACAAGTTGTAGATAGCGTAAATGCAGTTGGCCCATTTAAACGTTCCGAAGTAAGCTGCCGAAAAACGTTTCTCATATATCTAGATCAAGCTGAAATGTAAACTGGCGACTGAGAGAAAATTGTCAAGATGGACAGGTGGAGGATCACCAAAGAGGTTCCACTATCAAAGTTATGAGGAACAGATGCGGATCATATTCGCAAATGAGGTGCTGGAGGCAATCAATGTGGCAGACACGGATGCTCCTACAGAACAGAGTAATGTCTTTGCTTGTCATAATTCTACTTAGAAAAAGTTCCAATGGTTGTGTTTGTTTTCATAGGCAGACCAGTCATTAAAGATGCCTCTGTGTTCCCTCTTCACAGTTGCTGCACCAACAGTGCCACATGATTCAGATGAGGGATCCATAGAGGAATTGCCTAGGTCATCCGATGCTGATAGTTTGCCTGGTGAGTTTCTTCTAGTCCACCTTTGGACCTATTTTTTAAATGTTGATGTGTCTGTATTTACACAAAAAAAAAAAATCATGGTTGTAAATTTGCATTCTAGGGTATGAGCAAATTAGATCAACTATGTACTTACCTGTATTTCCTTATTCCAGATGTACAACAACCTCAAAGTCTGGTACAGCAGTCAACATCAGATCTTGTCGATGCAGAAGCAAACCTGGATTACATTTTCCTTGATCTGCAGCCTATTCCTCAAACCCCTGGCCAGACTTCTGCTCCAGATGATGTAGAGCCACCGGAAACAGCAAGTGCAGCAACCCATCCAGATGTCCTGCAAACAGTTGTGGAAACAATGGAACATATTAAGCAGAGTCAGGCGACATTCATACAAACTCACCGCTCATCTATGCATCGAATTTTAAATATGCTTAAACACTCACATACCATCAATAGGTTGGGTTTTAATAGGCTTGGTGCTGCCGTTAAGCAACTTAACGTTATCATGGCGCCAAATACAAATGCCATAGAAACTGGCAATAACTTGCAGCATGAGCTTAACGCACATTTAATCCACCTTTCTGCCCAAAGTCAAATGCAACAACAACAACAACCAGCACCCACCTCATCATCAGGTGACACAGGTCTGGCGACAACTCCAATGAGCTCGGCTACCAACACACACAGTCCACACAAGGGGTGGATTAAAGCGACAACATCCTAGTACCCCCACAAGACAATCCTTAAAAAAAAAAATAAGGTTATGATCTTTTTGTTTGATGTACATTTCACATTGGTTGTTCAATGTTCACTGCTGATTTGTTGCCAAAATTAATATATGTTTTTGCCTTTTGGAGCATGTCTATTAATATTTGCAATAAAACATAAAGGCAAAGGGCCTGATCCAGAGCTACACTGGCCCGCTGGCTGTACTTACTTACGTAGCTCTGGGCTACTCCCCTGTCACTCCCCCTGTGTGAGCGTAGTTACACATAGTTACGCCGGCTAAAGGCTAACTTCAGCTGGCGTAACTGTGTGTAACTACGCTCACACAGGAGCGTAATACACTAAACCCAGCTCTCCCTTCCTAATTACCCTCCCTCCCCCCGCCCAACTTCTGTAACTACAGCGAAGTTACGGAGCAGCCCACCCCTTCGTCCGTAACTACGCTGTAGTTACGAATGCTAGATCCATGGCGCACGCCGAGCAAAATATGCCTGGCGTACCTCTGGATCAGACCTAAAGTTTTATCTGTTGTTAAAACATTTATGCTAGTAAGACAATACATGATCTATAAACACAGTATTGTGTTCCAAAATTAGTAACGAATGGTTACCAATCACTAACTCCACCGTATTTTGTTCTAAACAAAGCCATTTACATACATCCCAAAAATATGTACATGAGAACACATTACTAATTAAGTTATCCTTTATTTGCCTCCCTCCCTCAGTCGAAAGCACATCTCCAGATGGTAAAGGGGCTTCCTGCATTGTGTCTACAACTGCGATAATGTCAGGGGATTGTTGGTTTAGGGCAACATTATACAGGAGACAACATACAAGCACAATATCTGCAACCTTTGCAGGATTATAAAGCAACACACCACCAGATTTATCAAGACACCTGAACCTAGTTTTTAAAAGGCCAAAGGTATGTTCTATCACTCCTCTAGTAGCAATTGTGTTGCCCAGGAGTATATGGATTCAATAGAGGTGTCAGTAGCCAGGAGCGACACCCATATCCTGAGTCCTCTAGGAGTTGAGAGAAAAAAAAAAATTTTTAGGCTCACAAGTTCCTGTCTAAAATCACAACACTCACCCAGCAGCCTTCCTTCAGGCATTTGACCATGTTCAGATTTATCATACAAGGATGACTGCCTCAGAATATAGGAATCATGACAAGACCCAGGGTAGCCAGCAAAGACACTCACAATTCTCATGTTAGCATCACAGACCACCTGAACATTGAGGGAATGATATTGATGCCTATTCACATATCGTACATGTGCTCACCGTTTAGGTGCTCTCAGCAGTGAGTGTGAGTGCAATCTATAGCACCCAGGACATTAGGAAATCCTGAGATACTATAAAATGCTAGCTTCTGAGCTCGCCATTGTGACTCCTGGCTGGGGAAGCAAATATATGTATGCGCAAGTTTCTTTAGTGCACTTAACACATGAGTCAAGTAATGGGAAAAACTTGGCTGTGAAAATCCCACCACTCTCCCTGTGACTACCTGAAAAGTTCCAGTAGCCAGAAAGTGTAGGACACACATTAGTTTATGCATCCCAGACAATGCATGGGAATGAGCTGTTGTTGGTTCCAAATCCCTCCTCACCTGTTCATAAATTCTCAGGTAGTTAGCATGGTTCAGCCTAAACAGTTGCACAACCTCCTGGTCAGACAGGGAGTCCAGGTTCATATGCACGCTAAACACCCTAGGATGACGGATGAGGCACTGCGTGCGCAGAACCTGGGGCTGGTTATGGTCTTTCTCCTCTCCTCACTCCACCATTCATAAGGACAGCAAGCCCACTCACGAATATACATTCCATGCTCACACTGAACAAACCCACATCTGATTGCAATTGACACCTGCCTTTTATAGGTACCAGAGGGCTGCAAGGCTTAATGATGGGGATTTTGCCTAAAGCGCCTCTACTACAGGGCGCTTTTGTAAATAGCGATTTTTAGGCAATCTTTCGACGCTTTACTAAAGTTGCGCTTAGTGAATATGGCAATCACTATGTGGGATATTGAAAAAAGCGCCAGGGGGATTTTAAAAACGGTGCTTCTGAAAAAGGTTAAAGGCCCGGGACTTTGGCTTTAGTGAATATGGTGATGGCATAATCACTGCCAAAGTCCTGGGATTATGGACGCTTTTGGCCAAAGCATCCTTAGTAAATGGTTTCAGATTAATTAGACCTATTCTGAATGGGTCCCTTTATCTAGTTTATATAGTCTGCTCTAGTGTGTACAACTCAGGAAAGATCTGTTATTTTATATTTTACAATTTCATTTATTCCCCAGCGTCTTCACACCAACCCTCCTAGAAAATGTGTATTTATTGTCAGAGGGTTTGATGGCACCCTCTTCCCTAGAGTGCGAATAGCAGCTCCAATATTCCATTTATTAGTACATTTTGTACTATTTGCTTATTTTTACACACACTTCATATTTGTGGATTGTATATGATGACAATGGGTTGGATCCAGACCTAGTTCTGTGCTTGAACTTAGTTACTCCTGGGCTAAACCATGTTGATTTCAGGGGGAGTCAAGTTAATTGTATTCTTTGCATGCAGGGATATATCTTTCAACTGCTTACTGCACACAGATACTGACCAGCTTTACTATCACACTGTTATTTAGACTTGGGATAGGAAACATCACCTCTCAACGCTAATACTGTTTGAAAAGATGAAATATGACTCCCCTGCAATCAACATGGTATAGCCCAGGAGTAACTAATTTCAAGCACTTAACTAGGTCTGGATCTGGCCCAATATGATGACAAATTATATTTGAAATAATTTGTTCATATGTGTTATTAAAATGTTTTTCTTTATTTTTGTTTGTTTTTTATGTTAATATTTAATTAGAAAAGTACATGTTATATATTGTTTGTTTGAGTATATAGAGAATCATCAATAAATGTTTGTTTGTGAATAATTGCTTATTTATATTATCATATGTAAGATAACGTGGGATACACAAATGACTTATAAATACAAAGATATTTTAATCTATTCTGATATTAATATTCAATTTGTATATATGGATTCATTGTTATATATTGATTACATGTTATTGTGATTCTTTGAATCTCCTCCTTTCTATGATATAAGTAGTATGAATAACAGACCAACGTTCTCCACCTATTGACTGTTCAAACCAAGAATCCTTTCAAATTCTATTCTTATTCTTTCCTTCCTCTTTTTTCTTTACCAGAGATTTTTTTGGTAGCTGGTCAAAGTATGAAAAGAAGAAAGAGAAAATGATTCTGTGCGACTGTAAATTTCAGGTAAGTATTCAAACGCCAAAAACCTACTCACAATATTTCCTCTTGTATTGACAACATATATAAATGATCTCTCAAATTATCTTGTAGACGTTCCTCCCTCCAAATGAAATAAAGAAAAAGGAAAACGACCTTGTGCATCACTCCCTTACATCGATAAATATCTGGGTTTCAAGAAGTTACTCACATAATCCTTCTCTTTTTAACATCATCATATAGGCAATCCCCCTTCAGTCCTCTTGTCCTTCAAACAGAGAAAAGAAAACAACCTCGTGCAGACATTATAATTATTATTATATATAATATTATAAGGAGAGATGTCCACCAACCAATTTGAGTATTAAACTCCTGAGTGTGTCCTGAGCGCTAGAAACTGATGAGGCTCTCTGCCTCCAAGCCTCAATACAAAAAGTAGGATAATAGAAAAGATATCAGTCAGCGCTTTAATGGACAAGAATAGTTAGAAACACATCATATTTTAGGTATAAATTTAATAAAATAAATACAATAGACAATGAATATAGAGTATAGCATTCAAATACAGCTAACTAGCTTAATAACCTCAATACATAGGATAATAGAAAAGATATCAGTCAGCGCTTTAATGGACTAGAATAGTTAGAAACACATTATATTTTAGGTATAAATTTAATTTAATAAATACAATAGACAATGAATATAGAGTATAGCATTCAAATACAGCTAACTAGCTTAATAAAATAGCTTGGAATAGCTGAGAATATTTCTAATTAATAAAAAATAAAAAATAAAATAAATCAACTTGAGATGGATCTGAAGGGTTTCATATAAAGAAACTCCAGTTGGAAGATGGTATACGTGCTAGTTGAAACAGTGCACTGTTTAAAATGTTCATTTGTGTTGATCAATTATAAAAAACGAATCCTCAAAAAAGATTTGACAGGAAGGTATAGGGACCAACTGCTTCCTATTATTCTCTGCAAAAGTGCATATGATGTAAGGGAAAATTCCGATGGTCCCTTAGGAGGTGGAAAGGAATATGTCCAATATAATGGTATATTTAAAACAACGGTCCGTTCAGCATAAGTGCAGATGGTAATAATAGCAGGTGCTAGATGACAGTAATCCTGGGCTGTTCAGCGTTGTAACAGTATATATGAGCCCAAACTCAGACCAGGTGAGTATGTGTACAATGACAGACACAATGGTGAATAAAAAATAGTCCTTGCATAGAAGAGGTGTAAAAGTTTACAGGACTACTCACGGTCTTTAGGGGCTTTCTGTTGTAATTACAGGAGTCCGTCCCGCTTCTAGGGAGTAGTGAGTGCCGCACGGCTTCTCCAGAGCCTCCGGGTGCGGGAACTGTATTCAGCTCGTTTTTAGATCAGTCAAATCTGCACCATTACATGCTTCTCACGGGCTGTGAATCTTATGTGAGGATGTGGGTAAAAAAAGGAATGCTAAGGCACCTTAACGCGTTTCACAGTCTCCACTGACCGTTTCCTCAGAAGGATTTGTATTCATAGTCCACAGCTGTCAGTCTCCTCCTTTTAAAGCTCCCTAATTGATTTGAACTGGGGCAGGAGAGCACAATTGGCTTTTTTTGTTACAAACTTTTTTCTCTTTATGTATAACAGCTTTAGTATGTACAAATACAAACATTGATAATAATAATACCATAATAAAAAACGATGTGTTAAACAAAAGCTCAATATATGAAAAACAGCAAGTTTAGTACATTTTAATTTAAAATTGTTGCAACACTTGCAAAGACATA
>WWET01003669.1:58626-70390 GCA_011038615.1 Limnodynastes dumerilii
TATATATAATTTTAAATATGGTTTGTTGCTATGGTCAACTAGTTAAATTAAAAAACAGACACCATTAATTAATATTAGTAATCCAAGTAACTCAAATTTTCTACTTACCTTCTCATTTCTCTGTAGAAACATCCTTTCAATCCAATGTGTTGGAACTGCCATCAGTCAATCCTGAAATGGAAACACGCAGGATAAATATGTTACTCTGGACTTTGTACCAGACTCAATTCCTACTGAACAGGAGAATTTGAATGAGGAAAACATTCCAACGCAAAGACTTGAAAATATGGATAATACCCAGAGAAGATTTATGATAAAACAGAATAGTTGTATGCGGCACATGGATACTAGTTTGCAACGCAATAACAAAATCCTTAGTTTAGGTATAAATAGAATTGCGGCTGCAATGGAGCAGCACAATGTACATGGGGCACAATGCTATGCTGCCTTTACTGCCATAGATCGTCGTCTAGGTGACATTAATGCCAATGCTGGCAGGCTGATTAGTCATGTAGAGCATCAAGGGATGGCTGCCTTGCTTCCCACATATGACACCTCTGCAAGTAGCCAGGCGACAACACCACAAAATTCTGCCCCTAGCACGCCCATAAGGCATGGTGCTCGGACCAGGGGAGGTCCACCACGTAAATCTTTAGGAAAAACAAAATAATTAAAATGACCTTTGTTACATATCTAAGTTGTGGTCACAATACTGCATCATTACTATTGTTGATTGTGTAATGTGTAGAAAATGTTTTTTATGACATGTTGCTTTTCAATTGAAATGTGTTCATAAAAAAAACATGTTTGAACATGTAACTATGTTGTTTGTATTTCTTTAACATTATTTCAGGTTTATCACAATGTGTATTTTCAAACAACTACTACAAGGTTTAGCGTTAATAGTAACACAGCTCTATCCAATATAACATAATGACTACAGATTTACAAGTAATACATTTAGAGGAATCATAGTTATACTTACATGAAAAATAATTTTCTATGACCTCATATCTTATCTGCCTCCCACCCCTCTGTTGTTTGCACCTCATGTGTAGGTGTTTGGTGCTCTGGTTGCTCTGGTACAATATTGTCTGTGTTTGGTTGCGTTAACACAATGTTATGGAGAATACAGCATGCCAAAACAATATTGAATACCTTTTCTGGTGTATATAGAAGCACCCCCCTAGATTTGTCTAGGCACCTGAACCTCATTTTTAATAGTCCAAAGGTGCGTTCAATGACGCTTCTAGTGGAGGAGTGTGCACCATTATATCGGTGTTGGGCAGGAGTTTCAGGAAGCAACACAGGAGTTAAGAGCCAGGATTGATACCCATATCCAGAGTCACCTTTAAAAAATTAAAACAATTATTAATACACAATATATAGTACTATATAGCAAGGCAAAAAAATAAATTGATGTAATACATACCCAAAAGCCAACCCTCTGGCATTTGTCCATGATTAAATTTAGAAGACAGGGATGATTGCCTCAGGATGTATGCATCATGGCATGAACCAGGATAGCTTGCACAAACACTATTTATTTTCATATTCCCATCACACACCATCTGCACATTGAGGGAGTGGTACAAGTGTCTATTGGTGTATAAATAGGCCTTGTTTCTTGGTGGTCTCAGGGCAATATGGGTACAGTCTATCGCTCCAAGCACATTAGGGAATCCAGATAGTCTGTAGAAGGCTAGTTTTTGTTCACGCCAATGTGATTCCTGGCTGGATAAGCATATTATTGTGCGAGACAACTTTTAAATGCACCTAACACCACAGTTAAATACCTAGAAAAGGTTGCCTGTGAAATCCCAAGCACTCTAGCAGTCACAGACTGAAAGGACCCTGTGGCTAGGAAATGGATCACACAAAGTAATTTATGCAATCCAGACACAGCATGGGACCGTGCTGTACTTGGGTCCAAATCACTACTCACCTGCTGATACAGGCTAAGGAGGTTATTACATGACAACCTAAATAATTGCACTACCTCCTGATCAGACAGGGAGTGCAGGTCCAAACGCAGCCTAAAGGCACGCACATGACGTGGTATGCGCTGCCTGCGCTGAACCAGGTTCTGGGGATGGTGTTGTGCCTCCTGCTCCTCAGCCCTTGTTCTGCTATTCAGCAAATACAAGAACCCCATTACAGAGCCAGAGTCTGCATGATAGAAAATTCAAAAGCTTGCTTTTATACCCAGAACCAGTAGCTGCATACAGGTGTCCAGCGATTTATGCAAACTCCCCATTCAGAACCACACGATTTAGCTCTGGCGATTTATATGTACATCTCTAGCGATTTGCACCAACACAACCTTAGTAAATTCACGATTTCTATGTAAGTCATGGCAAAAATCGCCAGAGCGATTTAAGCAATGGCAATTTCAAGAAAGACACATCTCTGGCGATTTTAATGTAAATCGACTATAGTAAATCTGGAACAGTCAAAATCGCTGCTAAAAAACCACTAACTCCAGTAATTTTAACTAAATCGACCTTAGTAAATCTTGCCCCTAGTGTAGTCTGAGGGCCTCATTCACTAAGCTCGATTTGGGCTAAATCGCCTTAAATCGTGTGACTTTTAGATTAAAAATCGCCAAAGTGTATTCACTAAGCTAAAAATCACACGATTTTTCGTTTTTTAAAACGCGGGTCCGAAATTCGCGGTCCCGACTTTTTTGAATTACAAACATAGGAAGTTTGTAATTCACTAAAGACGATTTCACCGGGTGAAATCGCCTTTAAATCATAAAACATAAATTCGCCTCTATAGAGGGGCGAATGTATGTTTTTTGGCCGATCGCGACCATTAAAACATATGTCTGTATAACAGACATGTTCTTGTGCTTAAAAATCCAAAGTGCTGCAAGGCTGCAATGTGTAGCCATGCAGTACTCATTGAATTACAAGGATCAGCAAAGGTGATCCTTGTAATTCTGTGTATACAGCATGGCTACACTTGTAGCCATGCAGCGCTCCGTTTACAGTGTGTGTCAAAATAAAAAAAAAACACAATTACAAGGTTCACCTTTGCTGATCCTTGTAATTCAATGACTACAGCATGGCTACACATTGCAGCCATGCAGCACTTTGGATTTTTTTCAGACACACGATTTGCCGTGATTAGTTAAAGGGCTAATCGCGGTGATTTTTTAATGAAAATCACCACGATTAAACCCTAAAAGCATCACGGCAAATCGCTTGTGTTTGAAAAAAATCGCGTTTTAATGAATTTGGAAAAAAAAAATTGCGGGTAAATCGCGCCGATGGCCCGCGATGCCCCGCGATTCAAAATTGCCCAAAAAAAATCACATTTAGTGAATGAGGCCCTGAGAGTGAGTGCCCTTGTCTCTGTTTAGTGTTGTTTGTCTCTTTCACGCTCTCTCCATCTTGCCTACCCAGTGTTATCACACCTTCATGGCAGGTTTCCTTTTTTTTTGTGTACCCTGAGTTCAGCCTATCCCCACCATCAGGGGCTCCAGTGAAGACCAAACTCCTAGTTAGACTCTCTGCCCGGTCTGCTGCAACTGTTACAATCTAGATATAGCATTAGAACAGCCTACGCAATTGAGGTTAATGTACTTAATTCCTGATCCTATTTTTCGTATGTGCGAGAGGATTGCAGCCCCCTGCATTTCCCTTGCACATACAGCGTTTCTGCATTTAGAATCCAACCTTAAGTTTTCCGATGTATAGGTATGCTAAGTAAGGTCTTGGCATACCTATACACATGCACCAGACATATCAAATATGCATGGTGAGTGGGCCCACCCCACTGTCGAAGAAAAATTCTGTATCAAAGCGCAGCATTAGTCGACTGCGTTCTGATGTGGAAGTACCTGTACTGTGCATGCATAATATGAACACAAGCCAACTTATGCATGCTGCGCTTGTAAATCTTGTTTATTTTATTTATATCTATTGTTGTATTAAATATCTATGTATAAGTGATATATATATAATATTCTAAGTTGGCAACATTCTAACCTTTTAAAGTCTTACCTTGTATCACAGCATCCACAGACATTCTGTTCCAGTTCCAGCTGTAACAATGAAGGAAATTAACCTTTAATTGAAGAAAAAAAGATAAAGGGGAGAAAAAAAACATATGAACCAACAATTCCATCTAAGGTAAAGGGAGGGAGTATAGGGAAATTCTAGACAATGAGAAGGAGTGTACGCCTGAGGGGGCTTTTAAGCATAACCTCTGACCCTCCTCTTGGGTCCATTAGCTTACAGAAAGTAAACAAGAAAACTATTAAACATAAATTATTTCTACAAGCAATTCCTCTTCCCAACCCAGAGGTTAATCTCCCTTGGGTCAATTTTAAACCTCAGCTGTCCTATTCGCAAAAATCAAATCTAATACCTTATTTTCACATGTCCTATATTTTATATGTATACATTTTTAACCACAGGAAACCTTTACTGTATATCTCAGACTCAGATTAAGGACAACAGGGGTCTGGAGCTGAAAATTATATTTTCCTATTTACCTTCTACCATTCCCTACAGTCTTCTTTATCTGAAGCATACAATTCTAACTAGTTCAGGCAGCATGTGTGGGAAATCTTCATGTTACGTACAGTACATATAATAATAAGTAATAATGTTTAGTTTTTCCAGTTTAGGCCATTGTACAGTGGTTTCATCCTTTTACACTATTACTGCAAACTGACATTAAGAGAGTGAAATAAAAAGGAAAAAGTTAATATGCCCTTTTGAGAAAAATAAATATATATGTACAGTATGGGCTGGGTTAGGCACTTATGTATGACAAGGCATTATGTACGACCAGAGATACGCAAAGAAAAGTTAAGATAGGGTTCTGAACACGTAAGTCAGCTAAGTTATGTGCATGCGAGGGGAGTGTGCCAGGGGGAGTGCATTATGCCTAGTAGTGCGTAACTCAGGCACGCTTGCGTACGTAAAATGACCTCATGTCTGGATCAGGGACAAATTTAGTAGTCCAATTATGTATTTTATTAGTTTATCTTTTGTATCATAATAAGTGAACTTGTGTAACTTTAGACTTAGATTGCACATACGTCCGTAATTTACCAATAATAGCTACTACGCATGCGTAGTAACTCTTTTACGTAAACTATGTATTGTTTTGTTACATAGATTGCGTCTATGCGTTCTTTAAGACAGCATATACGCAATCCGCATGTGGATTTTTTTGAACACATATATGTAATCTACGTAACGAAACGATACGTAGATTACGTAAAATAGTTACTATGCATGCGTGGTAACTATTATCGGTAAATTACGGACGTATGTGCAATACATCCGGGGGTGATGAAACTTTGTCTCATCTACCAGGTTGAGCTGCTGGTTCCTTAATTATGTCATCTCTGTGTTGTAAGCTGTCATTCACTTGTCCTGTGCAGGCTGTCATTGACTCCTCCTCTGTGGCCTCAATCTGTTATTGACACCAACCCTGCAAGCTATCTACATGTTATCTGGGTCTGCTGGAGTATTTCTATTAAAAAAGTGCCTCCATCTACTCAGGAGAAGCCAACTTGTGGAGTCTATATCTAAGTAAATATTCATATATTTTATTATTAAGCTGTTTCCTTACATTTCTATTGGATTTAGATGTTTCAGTAAGCCCTGGATTTCGGGAAAATTTGACCCTTTTAGACACCAGAAAATGTTTTTCTCAGTCATTCTCCAAAGAGATAGGACCTGATCCAGTTTTTGAGCAACGGATGTAGAAATATTCTGCTCAAACTGCATCCTATCCAGAATCCTAATATTTGCAACTCTGGATTGGACTACTGAAAATGGGCACAAGTTTGAAACATGAATATTTAAACATTTACTCTGTCACCATTTTGCTGTGGCCAGTATAAGTGGTGACATATTCATTCTCTTAAGTTTGGACATACCCTTTCAAAAATATATCATGTGTTTGCCTCTAAAAGTGTGGGCTGATATAAGTGTATAATGGAGGAAATTTTCATTCATTAAAGAGCAGCCATTTTTAAAATAGATATATTAATTTTTAAGGGGATTTATTTTTTTTTTGTTTAATAATCTATATTTTTTTAATTAAAATATACATAAATGGGGGATGTGGCTTGACGCGCATGGAGTAGGATGCAGAACAAAGCAGCTTCCGACTAAATATCCTGAATAGCCCTGTTGCATCCTGATTTGCCCGGTATATTTGAGTTCTGGAGACTGGGGGAGAAGCGGGGGCTGTGTGCCGGCGGTGGTTTGGAGCCCTTGCGGTGATGGCGGCAGACTGCTACAGGGCACTTACACGTGGGAAGCTGCTGGAGGTGTGGTATGGTGGTGGTGTAGTGGAGCTGGGTGCAGAGCCTTCTAGTGCTGTGGAGAAGACTTCAGCATAGCCCAGAGAGTGGTGAGACGGTGCTTTTATAATAACAGAGGGTGGTTTGGCACCAAAAATACAGACGGACCAGCACCATCTTAGCCACCAAGTAAGGAAGGAGGAGGGAGGAGGATCTTGCCAGTGTACAGCGGCCTTGACAGTGAGACCCAACGGAGGCCCAGTGTAAGCTGCAATCGTTGCTAGTTGCTTTCCTGCACATATTATTTGACATAACTAGCCTTTAGAGTCTGTAAAACACTGTGAGGAGTTGACAGTCCTTGGATCTAATATTGTGCTTGTGCTGCTGGCTGGGTGCTGAATACCTTGGAGGACATTAAAGTACAGTGAACTTTGATTGCACTTTCCTCTACAGCATTATATATCTCTTTTAGGTGGTCTGCAAGCTGGAAAAGAGGGCGCTTCTACCAGTATATATACATTTGAACTATCATCCTATTTAGTGCCAACACATGCACTTCTGTCTGTCCTGTGTGACATTTTGCTGTGAAAGCGGTGACAGGTCGATCATACTTCCTGTTAGTAACCTGTTATATGTGAATACTACAAGACTGAGGCCTGTCTCCTACACCTGAACTAATCTTGGCTGCTATACTGTTGCTTATCAGCTGTAGACTGAATATAACTAGCTGATTATACTGTGTGGTGGTTGCTGCATTATATGTGTTTTCTGGAAAATCTGAAGCACAAATCTTACCAGCTGCACATACTTATATTGTGCTTGTGCTGCTGCTGATTGGGTATTAAACATCCCGAAAGACAATACAATAAAATACAGAGAACCTGGATTAGTGCTGTATACTGCAGTTCTACCTATACATTATAAATATCTTGCAAGCTGAAAAAGAGTGTGCCTTCACTGGTGCATACACCTATGATATACAATCCTAATTTGTGCCAACATATTTACTTCTGCTTAACCTTAGTGACACTTTGCTGGGGAACGGACTGTAATTATATTTGTGTGGCTACTCTTAAGTGCTTGAATACAGGTGTGTGCACTATTGTTTACACATCAGAGGTGGGAGAAAATTTCACCTTTGGAGCCTGAAAGTGCACCAGCTGGTGAGCCACCGATTTCCATGCAGCAACTGTTGGAAGCCATTTCGGAAAAAAGTTACCAAAAAAATTGGTGAGGTGCAAGTGGACCTGTCCTTAATTAGACAAGATATGCAACAAATAAAAGAGCGGGTGAGAGACACTGAGCAACGCATATTGACACTGGAGGACACTACAGCTTCATTGCCGACTCGAATTACTGAGTTGGCATCCCAGGTATCATCTTGTAAGCAATGTTTAAGAATACCTTAATTTGGGGTACAAGGTTATACAGGGAGGGTAAAAGGTAGATAGTATATAATTATTTTAGATTGGTTTGGGAAGGTTAGGGTTCCAAATAGGAATCAGTTAGATTTTCAAAGTCAAGTCTGGTCTGGGGGTGGTTGGAATATTATCGGGGCTATTGTGGATACACCAATGCAATATAGGATAGTGCTTGAGGCATTCTGTATGTGGTTTCAGATTGATTTTCCATGCTATGTAATGCTGTAAAGACAAGCCCCCTCCTTCTGCTAATTTGGAATGTCAGGGGACTTAATAATAAAGTAAAAAGAGGGTTGGTATTAAGACAACTCAAATTACATAATGCTGATATTTTATGCTTGACTGAAACACACCTGGAGGGGTCCAGGGTCCTCAGCCTTAAAAAGCCATGGGTGGGGCAAGCATTTCATTCGTCTCACATAACAATGTCCAGAGGATTATCTGTACATAAACGACTGAACTGTAAAGTCCTTGAACATATGATTGACCCTTTGGGCCAATATGTGTTTTTGTCTGTTAAGATCAACATGCAACCTTATCTCATACTGCTGTTTATGTCCCCCCTCCTTATAATGGTGAAGTTATGAAGAAATGTGGGGAGTTCATGGCTAAGGCTCCGGATGTGCAAGTTATATGTGTTGGGGATTATAATAACGTACTTCACAAACAACTTGACAGATGGAGGGAGGGGACGGGAGTGATACGGGTGGGGGAGCTACTATATTCTCTGAAGTTATACAGGAAATGGGACTAACAGATGCATGGCGGTTTAAATATCCAAGTGGGAGACAGTACTCTTGTTTTTCAACCACCTATAACGCGTTTTCGCACATTGATATGGCCCTGGTTTCCTCTGCTCTGCTTCGCAGAGTGATTTTTGTCAAGTACAAAGCACATGGTGTGTCGGATCACTCACTATTGTTAATGTCCCTGGATATTGAGTTGATAGTGGGAAAAAGAATCTGGCGCTTTCACCCATACTGGCTCACTAGATTAGGATCAGTGTGTGATCTAGTGGTGCAGTGGCAGGTATATTTCTCTGATAATGTAAACACAACGCCCATTACCATTCAGTGGGATGCCTTTAAGGCCTTTTTAAGGGGAACTTTGATTAGTAGTGTAAATGTCATTAAGCGTCTCTCACAGGAACGTGAAGTTCAATTAACTGGGTTGGCTGAGGATTTGGAGGCCAGGTATGTGAAGTCCGGAATGTCAGAGGATAGATATGCATGGCTTGCTGCAAGGAAGGAATGGATGAAATGTTTGGTGGATAAAGCCAAAATAAAGCTATTGTTTACCTCCCATACTCAATACATGGAGGCAGACAAGGGTGGGAGATTTCTGGCGTGTATGGCTAGGGGTGAGAGGGCTTCTGCTGGGACTGTGAGCGTTATGGATGAAGAAGGAGTGCGCCAGTGAGGATTGCATGAGGTTGCTGGGGTGTTTGTGAAACATTTCCAAAAAACATATAGTAGCCAGGTGACATATACAGTTCAGGAATTACACACATACTTGTCTACCTTGTTACCCTCCCTAGCCTCACTGTTGATAGCAGGGAGTACTTGGATGGTCCTCTTACGTTGCAGGAGGTGAGGGACGCAATTGCTTCTTTCCTAATAACAAGGCTCCGGGTGTGAACGGGATCCCTGTAGAACTTTATAAAAAACATGTGGACTTTTTCGCCCCTATATTACTTCACAAATATCAAGAGTTACTGGAGAATGGTGCGTTGTCAAGGTCCATGTCTGAGGCGTTGATTGTGGTGTTGCCAGTATACTTCCTCTCCCTCCCTGTTAGTGGATTCGCACGGGGCCCCGGTATTGTGAGTTACGCTGACAGTGTGAGGTGTTTGTTGATACCATCTTGTAGGCAGTAGTATCTAGAGATCTGTGAGTTTTGGAGATAATCCCTCTACTTTGTGGAGGAAGGAAAGAAGGTTTTTTTGGAATTATGAAGATGTCTTTCTTATCCATTTGTTGTTTTTTATAATTGGTTTTTATTAAGAAGCTGTTTTAAATAAAGAGTTTTTTTTTGGAACAAATATCCTGACAAAGGAGTACGAACATTTTTTCAGTCGGAGGGGACCCTTAAAGGACTGAATTTCTTTATTATATCCGATTATTATTTCAATTCATTTTTTCCTGTTATTATATATCTATATAAGGGAGAGAATTCAGTTTCCTTGTCCTCCTAATGGCAGCCCCGACCACCTGGGTTAAGACCTTCCCACCTGGGCTCACAGGAAAGAAAAAAAGACACCTGGCAGTATATAAACGTCACTTCCCCCTGCCTCCAGTGTCTTTTTTTTCTTTCCTGAGGGCTTACAGGAGTGAAGGCTGTGCAAAGAAAATCTACTCACCTGCTTCTGCTGCTGCCGCCGCTTATAGCGCTCAGGCAGTGAGGGGAGAGGGAACGCGCGCTTCTGCTGCAGTCTGCGGACGCCCCTGACAGGAGGGCGGTCCAGGACGCGACGTCTCACGTGCAGGAGGATTCCCTGCACTAAAAGCCCGGGTTAATCCGTAGGGTAAAGCGGGCTGACGTCATCAGAGCGCGCTAGGGTCGCACTTAAAGCTTCCCCACGTGCATCTCAGCTGTGTCTGCAGTCACTGACACCAAGCATGTCCACAGCCATGGATGCAAAGAGTTCCCACTCCAAGAAGTCTGGGTGAGTCACTCTGATGAGTAATATTTGCATTTCAGCCTTGCAATATTGTTTTGTATTTATTTATTTATTTTTTATTAGTTTGTTTCTGGTAGTTAGTATTTTTACTCTGTTATTTTAGGTCAGAATCCAGTAGGACTGAGTTAAAGTCTAAACATAAGAAATTGCATTCTGTTAAATGCTCTATGTGTGACTCTTCCTTGCCGAATAAAAGTTAAAGGAACAGTCTGCGACAAATGTAAACCTGAAAATCAATTATTACCCACTCCTTGCCTTACGCAATTGATAACTATGATGAAATCCGCCATGTCAGAAACTTTTCTCACAAACCCTCCTGAAAATATAAAAGCCCATTCAACTAGGTCAGTTGCTACTTCTTGGGCTGAGAAGAATTCGGCCTCTATAGAAGATTTATGTAAGGCGGCTGCTTGGGCCTCAGTTCATACTTTTTCAAGGTATTATAGAGTTGATGTGGCAGCATCCGGTGATGCTAGCTTTGGTAAAAAGGTTTTGTCTGCCGCAATCTGATATTCCTCACTTGGTGTAGTGTGTTGTCACGTGGTGTTTTAATCTCTTCCCTCCACTTTCACTTACTGCTTGGGCATCACCCAGGTGGTCAGGGCTGCCATTAGGAGGACAAGGAAACGGCAGATTATTACCTGTTAATGTTGTTTCCTTGCTCCTCCATGGCAGCCCCGACCACCTGGGTTAAGACCTTCCCACCTGGGCTCACAGGAAAGAAAAAAAAGACACCTGGCAGTATATAAACGTCACTTCCCCCTGCCTCCAGTGTCTTAACTTTACAAGCTCCATACATTGCTCCATATAGTACAGTAACACACCCCAGTGAGAATAGGGAGGGAGACTAGGGGCTGCCATGGAGGAGCAAGGAAACAACATTAACAGGTAATAATCTGCCGTTTCCTTGTCCTCCTAATGGCAGCCCTGACCACCTGGGTGATGCCCAAGCAGTAAGTGAAAGTGGAGGGAAGAGATTAAAACACCACGTGACAACACACTACACCAAGTGAGGAATATCAGATTGCGGCAGACAAAACCTTTTTACCAAAGGCCCAAGCAGTTACATAAATCTTCTATAGAGGCCGAATTCTTCTCAGCCCAAGAAGTAGCAACTGACCTAGTTGAATGGGCTTTTATATTTTCAGGAGGGTTTTTGCCCTTTTTACAGTACAGTACGTTGATGCAGCACCTAATCCACCTTGCGATAGATGCTTTTGAGGCTGCTTTGCCCTTATTAATCCCTACCGTAAGGATAAACAGCTGCTTAGAAGTTCTCAAGGACTCTGTTCTCTTCACATAAATCCTTAAGGCTCTGACAAGGTCTAGCTTATGCAGGTTTTCCTCCTTAGTGCTCCTGGGATTAGGATGCAGGGAAGGAAGAGTGAT
>WWET01003669.1:71769-85772 GCA_011038615.1 Limnodynastes dumerilii
ACTCCCCCCAGCGTCCCTACATTCAGGTTACTGTAGTTGGGCGGGGGGAGCTAGTTTAATGAGGGTGGAAGGGCGGGCTAGGCGTCCATACGCTCCTGTGCGAGCGTATGGCCCCTTCCTAAGGAAGGGACCATACGCCCGTACAGGGGTAGTGTCGGGGAAAGTGAACGCCGATACGCTGTGCTTTAGTAAGCACAGAACATCGGCGTAGGTCTGGATCAGGCCCAGTGTTCTTATAAATTTATGAAGGTCAATAAAGGTATTACATTTATTAACTTAATTGTTGAGGGAAAATTTGAGTCTTTTCAACAGAACATTTTTATGTGCTTCTGTTAAAACGAAACTACTCAGATTAAATATACCCTTTGTATCATCTAGTAAATTGGTGCTATTTGTTTTTATATTTTTTGTGTTTTTAAGGATTTTTGTTCCCCCTCTTCTACCATTTCTGAATGTGAACTTCTCCTTCTCTTGTTTGTTTCTCTTGTGATTCTTGGTTCTGTCACTTGTGGTTGAGTGTTTGGGATTTTCATAATTTTTTATGTTGATTTGGATACTTGTGTGGTGTTGGATGTTGTTGGGGATTGTTTTAGTTGTTAAATTTCTACCTGTTCTATTATTCGGGGTCTTAGGTGTATTACCGGAGACGTTGGTGGGGGGACTGGAGGAATTGGGGTAACCCCTAAAAAATGTGGGCTGATGGTTTCTAATGAATTGGTTGATTCATTGCTTAACTTTGTGTTGTTTTGTTCAATATGTGCTGATGTGGGGTCTGTCTCAATATTAGTTTGAGGGGAAATTTCATGTGTTGGTTCTTTATCTTTTATTTCACTTCCTGATTTTTCTAATGGTGATGGAATTCGTCAGTTCTTGTTCATCTTCTGTGTCTAAAGTATCGTTTATAGTTTGGTATGGAATGATGCTATCATTTATCTTTCTCTCAGTGGATTTGTTCGCGTGGTAGGTTGTTTTCGTTTCTGTCTGGGGAGGGTATGATTTTTCTTTATTATTTGGTGATTCTTCCCTGTCTGACTCTATGCTTATTCTTTCTAGTGTTGGTGAATTAATTATGCTATCTAAAATGTGCACTGTGTTGGAGTAGTTGTCTAGGGTAGTATTGACATTCTTTGTTCCTTCAATTTGTTTATGTGAGAGTTGGGTCAAAGTTTTTTTTTTTTTGTGGGTCTTCAATGGTGATCTCTCGTTCATTCTTAGTATAGTTCGAGATATTGAGCTGTTTGCAGGTTTCTAGTTTTTCCCTATCCTCGCAAGAATAAATCTTTTACTATTTGAACATAGGTTTTAGAGCTGGGTAGGTTCTGGATGTTATCTTGCTGTGTATTTCTGTTTAATGATGTTGTTTTGCTCTTTTTAATTGGTGGTTCTTCATTTGATTCATTTAGTAATTTCATATACGGTTGGTAAGTCATATTTAATTTTGTGTATATTTTGTTTGTAATGCTTATTTCCTCTCTCTTCCTTTTTTAAATTTTTTGTATGGGTTTCTTAATATCCCTTTCAGCAAAATCCCTTCTATCTCTTTTTAGTTTTTTAATTTTGATATTTTTAGTGTCCTCCTCTAATTTGTATAATTTTTCTGCTGTTGTGTTTTCAAGTTTTAAGTAGTTGGAATTTTCTTTGAAAATGTCCAGTACTTTATCGATTTTGAATATTTCATAAGCCAATGTTTTTAAATCTCCACTTCTTTGTTCTACAATCAGATCCATAAGTTTTAAGGAACAATCATCTAAAATGTTGTTCTATTTGGTCATAAATATGTCATTATTGCAGTTATGTGTCGGGATTTTTGTGACCCTTAGGCCCCTTGGGACAATTTTTTCTATAATGTATTGCTGGAGGGTTTTTATATCCCACCATAGTTTTATTTCTGTTGTTAATGCTTTCTCAAGTTTGAGAAACAGGGTGAAAGTCATTATTCTCGTTATTTGTATTGTTGTCTCCTATTCTATTCCAAAACTCACTAAGTTTGATGAATTGATAGTCTCTGATGTTGAGAAGTGGGTCTGTCATTCTGTTAGGTTGAATTGTGATAATACTTCTGCTGCTATAAGGATTCTGATAGGGGTACACGCAATATAAAATATATCTAATGGTGAATCCTAGCGCTCAGGAAGTGGATGAGGCACTTTGAGAGCTGCAATAAGCAAAGAAATAACATACAGCCCTAAATTGTACGTATAAACACAGTAGAAAACTGAGTTATTCTAAATAACTTATATCAATGCTGCATTCATCTGTTTGCACCAATCCATATCACAGAACATCGTTCAATTAAAGTCAGGTATGCAAAACGTTATGAATAGTTGCATAATTCAAACCAAAATTGACTTTTAATCCAGCCCACATGAAAGGGGACATTATCTCCACCTTTCAAAAAATTGTGGAGAATGAAATAGATAAATAAAACCCCAAGAATTATAAAACAAAAAGGAATAATCTAACACTTAAAGAGAAAAAGGCACTAAAAGAACTCCAACAAGATAAAAATCTAATAATAAAATCAGCAGATAAAGGGGGGAATAGTGCTACTTGACAAAACAGATTACGTTAAAGAAGCCATGAGACTCCTTTCCGACACAGACACCTACAAACCTTTAAAAACCGATCCAACCAACTTTTTTAAAAAGGAGTTGGAAGTTCTTTTATTAAATTGTAAACAAATAAAGATCCTCAATGACAAAGAATTTGAATAACTCAACAACAAATTTCCCATAATACCGGTGTTCTACTATTTACCAAAACTACACAAGAATAGAAAAATCAGCCCGGAAGACCAATAATCTACGGAATAGACTTACTAACCAGCCACCTCACCGAGTATATAAACAAATACTTACAAACGACAATACAAACACAAAGGTCTTATTTAAAAGATACAACTAACATTCTACAACTACTGGAAGGAATCACTTGGAGAGAAGATTATATTATGGCAACTTGTGATGTCAAGTCACTGTATATTTGCATTAGGCATGATCAAGGCAGAGAAGCAGTCAAAAAACTGCTTGAATAGGATAATATTTTATCCACAACTCAAATTGACCCATCCTAGAAGACATTACCTTCATCCTAACCCACAACTTCTATTCTTTTAACAATACCTTTTATCTTCAAACCACCGGCACAGCAATGGGGACCAAATTTGCGCCAAGTTACGCAAACCTATTCATGAGCTCCTGGGAGGAAAATACAATTTTATCGGACGCGGGACTTGTCACAAATTATGCCATCTGGAAACACTTCATTGACGATATTTTCTTCATATGGAAAGGTGACTTTAAGTCCCTCAACCAATTCCTGACAGACATCAATAAGAATGACCTTAACCTAGAATTTACCTCTAATAGTAGCAAACTACAGGTGACCTTTTTAGATCTTGAGATTTTTATAGAAAACAATAAAATCCATACAAAAACACATTTCAAAGAATGGACTGTAACAATTATATTCCTGCGACCAGCAACCACAACCCAAAACATCCCAAAAGGTCAATTTATTAGACTAAAGAGGAATTGCAGCAAAAAATAAAGATTTTTTAGTACAAAGCAAGACACTAGAGAATGCCTTTCAGGAAAAGAAATATAAACAAGACTCAATTACTAAAGCACTTGACACGGTCAAAACATTAGATAGAAAAGAACTTATAAAATATAAAAAGAAATAAGACAGAACCAACTCTAAAAATACCGTTCATCACTGAATACTCTAATTTAGTGAACCAATTTAAAAGAATTGTAAAAAAAAAAATGGGGCGTGGCTTGGCGCGCAATGAAGTAAGTTGCAGGGAGACTGAGCTCCGTGCGATCCCATCCTGACACCCCATCCTGTGGCATTTCTGAGGGGCGCACACTCCCGAATTCTACTCACCTCAGCCAGCGGAGGCTGCGGGGTAAGTCCAGTGGCGGTGCGTGCAGCGGGAGGCCGGCTGCACGGACGGAGAACTTTGGGCCCTGGTCTGCAGTGTCTGGCGGCGCCTGTGCGGTGCTCTCTGGCGGCGCCTGTGTGGTCGCGGCTGGAGCTGTGTGGGGGGCTGCAGAGGGCTGTGTCCACCGTGCTGTTCATCTGGTGGATGTGTGTGCCGGCGGTGATCTCTCTCCTCATCTCCTGGCTGGAGGGTCTAGGCCTGCTTCGTGCCAGTAAGTCACGTGGAGGGCGCCATCTTGCTGGATATCCCCCTGTGTCTCCTGCAGGCAGCGTTACTGTACTTGGTGCCTGCTGACAGCTCCATATATCACCTGGACTTTCACAGTTAGCTGTTCAACCACAGTTCTCCTGTGTTCACAGCAGTACAGGCCAGTGCAGCAGCTGAGGGGCTCCCTCCCCCACCTCCCAGGGAAAAGGAGTGTCTCCCTGTAGCAGCTTGTGTAGTGGCTGTAACACTTGGGGTGCAATATTGTGTGGGGGCAGCTACATCTAACTCACAGCACAGTCTCAGTTTTGCAACCCGACATTCATCCTATCTGCCTTGTCTGATGCTTCACAGCTGGGGCATTTGGATCAGTTCTTATTTATCATAACAACAGACACTTATTCCAGTTTATATTTTTCCCTGTCTTTACATCACTCCGATTGCTACTTAGTAATGGGGAAGAACATGCAATCAGCAGCAGCTGGGAAACTGCGCCAATATGCACATCAGAGCAGCAAAACCCCACCTCCTACTCAGCAAGATCCAGATTCGGTGCCTCATGAAGTGGCTTCTGCACCTGGTGGTTCTGACATTACTATGGCACAGTTGATGGAGGCTATTACCGCGTCTGAACAACGTATTTCGGAGCAGATTGGGGCGGTAAAGTCGGATACTTCTGTGTTGAGGCAAGATATTCAAAAAATTCGTGAGAGGGTGGGCGAAGTGGAGACTAGAGTTTCTACCCTTGAGGATGTGGTTTCCCCGCTGCCGACCCGCATATCGGAGCTGCAAGCACAGATGTCCTCCTTTAAAGCCAAACTTAATGATGTGGAGGGGCGGCTGCGGAGGAATAATATTCGCTTTATCGGCCTTCCGGAGAAATCTGAAGGTTCGCATCCTGAGGCCTTCTTGGAATCTTGGCTGGTGCAGCGTTTTGTCAGGGGGGAATTCTCTCCGCAATTTGCCGTCGAGAGGGCCCACCGAGTACCTGGTCAGAGTCCTCCTCCTGGATCTCCACCGCGCACCTTCATCGCTAGGATCCTCAACTTCAAGGACAGGGATGCCATTCTGCGACTTGCTCGGGTGAAGGGTCCCTTGATGTTCAACAACCAAAAGATCTCTGCTTTTCCGGATTTTGCGGCTGAGGTCCAGCGTTCCCGGGCTCAATTCCTACAAGTCAAGAGACGACTTCGTGACTTGCAGCTTCCATATGGTATGATATACCCTTCCAGGCTGCGGGTTGTGGCGGAGGGGCAGGTGCACATCTTCGAAACACCGCGGGCAGCGGCTGTCTGGCTGGATCACCACGCACCTGGGCCGCGGTAGCTGGTTTTGAGTGGGAGCGACCAGCCCATCTGATGCCCCCTATTTGGATTGGATGTTTCAACGGACTTCTGTTGTCTGGATTTGGACTCTTGCTGGTGAGACTGTTCTGATTACTAATCTGTTCCATGTTCTTCTTTGGGGAAGTTGTCCATTGCTATGTGTTTTTCAAAGTGCCTTTATATTCTATATTATATTATGCACGGAGCTCTATCTATCTAGGTAATTTACTTTAAGGTCTAGTTATCTGAGCCTAGCTCAGATTTGTAGTTCAAGTAGCCCACTTAGATGTGATTTTTCATATCTAAGCTATTGTATAGTTAGGGAGTAAAATATACATTATGTTCGGGAATGTATATGGGGTGGGTGTGGGTTGGGAGGGAGTTTGGGGTAACGGGGTGAGTGTTCTGGTTTTTTGTTTTTTTCTTAAAAAGTCAACAATGCGCTATTATTTATGGTTGTTTAATGCTGGGCGTCAGCTTGTAGTGCCAGAACTTGGAGTGTGCGACGCGGCACTATGGTGGAAGAGTACCCTCGTGATCCGGTCTGTTGTGTTCATTGGTTATTGCATGTATGGTGCTAGGTAATAGAAACACTTCGCCTATCTCCCTGATTAGCTGGAATGTCCGGGGCATGAATGACCGGGTCAAACGATCTCTAGTGCTAAAACAGGTTAAAGATTACAACCCGGATATAGTGTGCCTTTTAGAAACACACCTTACGGGCAGTAAATTGATGTCCCTTAGGAGACCATGGGTGGGTAGAATGTTTCACGCCCCCTTTACTACTCACTCTAGAGGGGTATCAATACTTATACATAAAAGGGTGGGATTTCAGCTGGAACGGGTTCAAATTGATCCACAGGGTCGGTACATTTTCATTTATGCATTTGTCTATTCCTTACCATTAACTATAGCGGCCATATATATACCGCCTCCTTTTTCCTCGGTGGTTCTTAGTCACTTAGTTAAATTCATGTCATTGGTCCCCGCTTCCTCTCCATTGATATGTATAGGCGATTTTAATATGATAATGGATCCGGTGTTGGATCGTTGGAGAGAGAGTGGCGGAACATATGGTGGTTCCTCTGCTGGGTTCACCTCCATGATGTCGGAACTGGGACTGGCTGATGTGTGGAGGCAAAGAAATCCTTTGGTGGCTAGGTATTCCTGTTTCTCCTCCTCGCACCGTACATTTTCCAGGATAGACATGGCAATGGTGTCTAAATCCCATTTAATGTCGGTAGTGGATGTTGACTATTTACCGCGCGGAATTTCAGATCATGCTCCTATTAAAGTCCTGTGGGATATTGATCGTCCGAGAGGAGCATCATTTTGGAAGCTCAATCCCTTTTGGTTGACCTTGGTGGGGCAGGGCACTGCATTGATAGAGGAGTGGGAGGGGTATTTTGGTGCTAACACGGATCATAGCCCTCCTTTTGTAGTGTGGGATGCCTTTAAGGCGTATATACGGGGGTCACTTATAGCCAGGGTTGCCAAATTTAAAAAAGACTCTAAACAAGAGGAAATTGATCTGCAACGTAAGTGTGTGTCCCTGGAATCCACATATTTAAACACTCACTTAGATACTGATAGGGTTGTGTGGTTGAATTGTCAGCAGGCCTACTCCGACTATCTATTAGCTAAAACCAAAAGAAAACTTTTATTCTCTAACCATTCTTGGTATGGCCAGTCTGATAAATGTGGTAGCTATCTGGCGTACTTGGCCAGGGATGAGCGGGCTGCTACGGTGATCACTGCTGTGGTGGACTCAGATGGTAAGAGGCAATGCACTGTCCCGGGTATTGCCACAGTGTTCTTAGACCATTTTAAAGTTGTATATGCCTCTAAAGTTCAGTACCGGACGGCTGAGCTGGTGGATTTTCTGGCTGGCATCTCGTTGCCTAAGTTGTCGCAGGCTAGTCAGTCTTTTCTTAATTCCCCTATTACTAAAGATGAAATTGAGACTGCCATCAGTTCGTTTCCCAACAAAAAGGCACCAGGTCTAGATGGTATTCCCATCGAACTATATAAATTACACAGAGATTTTTTTCTGTCCCGACTTTTTGACTTATTTAGCCAATTGCAAGATGGAGGTACCCTTCCCGCATCCATGTGTGAAGCCCTTATTATAGTGTTGTTGAAACCCGGAAAGGACCCTGCGCTGGTGGATTCTTACAGGCCTATCTCGCTTCTTACCACTGATATTAAAATATTTGCAAAAATTCTTGCCATGCGGCTTACTCAGGTGGTGGAAGAATTAATACATCCTGACCAGACAGGGTTTATGCCTAGAAAGTCCACCTGCGTTAACCTGAGGCGGTTGTATACTGTTTTGCAGTTGCGGCATCCGGAGGGGACGGAGGGGGCAGTGGTCTCTCTGGATGCCGCAAAGGAATTTGATTCTGTGGAATGGGGCTATTTGTGGCAGGTGCTGGAATTGTAGTAGGGGGGTCAGAGAAGAAAATTGCTTTGTATGCTGATGACCTATTATTGTTCCTTGCGGATACTCAGGGCTCATTGGCTGCTTTGCTCCAGGTGGTTAATAGATTCGGGGTATATTCGGGTCTTTTGATTAATTGATTAATTGGGGCAAGTCATACATAATGCCTTTAAAGGGGTCTATCTCGAGGACTGGTTTGTCTGCTTGCCCATTACAATGGACTTCCCAATTCAGATATTTAGGCATCCTAATTTCAAATAATATGCTTGAGTTTAGTCCCCTTAATTTAATGCCTCTAGTTACTAATTTGGAAGTCAAGATGAAGGTCTGGAGCAAGCTTCCTCTCATGGTAATGGGCAGAGTTAACCTGCTGAAAATGACAGTTCAGCCTAAACTACTTTATGTACTGCTTCAGTCGCCCCTTCTGATAAAGCAGACTTTCTTTCATAAACTTAACTCCCTTTTCATCTCCTTTGTGTGGGGGGGCAGGCGAGCTAGAATAAAGAGGGAAAATTTATGCAGGTCTAGGGTGCAGGGAGGCATGGCTCTACCGAATCTTTATTTGTACTACTGCGCGGCTCAGCTACTGTATTTGAGGGACTGGGTAGTGGAGGAATCTAATGGGGAGCTAACTAGGGCCCTGGTGGGACAGGTGGGTTTTGACCATTCACCAGCGCAGGCCTTGTTGTCTGGTTCATATCCTGCGGATTCCGCACCCCTCATTCTCCAGGCGCAGAAGGTATGGAGGTGGGCACATAAACTATTTGGGGGAAAGAACATTGATCCAGCTGCCTCGTTGGGGCGGAACTCTCAGTTTTCACACCTTAAAGGTTTTGAAGGATCAGGGAGTTGGCTCAGGTGGGAGGTAGATAATTTTCACCAATTGTTTGGTGGGTCAGGTTTTAAAACGTTTGAGCAGCTGCGAGCTGAATACCTACTTCCTGAGTCCATGTGGTTCAATTATTTTAGACTTAAGCATGCTGTTTTGGCTCAGTTTGGTAACTTGTGTCCCCCTATATCAGTCTCTCCAGTTAGGGCGATGTTGTTAGAGGTTGGGGAGGAGCATGTGATCTCTAGTATTTATTCGTCACTGTCTGCGGCGTTACCAATGGCATCCCTGGATCGTATTAGGTTGCAATGGACGGCGGACATTGGTCCACTAGATGATGAGGAGTGGGAGGGACTTCTGAGTAGCTCTCAGGGCCTCACTGCTAGTATCAGGCACCAACAAATACAGGTTTACATTATACACCGTGCTTACCTTACACCTGCTAGGTTGTCTAGGATTAGTAGTTCCCACCCAAATGTATGTCCTAAATGTGGGGGTTCTGAAGCTCATTTCTTTCACTTGCTTTGGGCATGCCCGCAGATACAAAGGTTTTGGAAAGCGGTTATTTCAGCTAATTTCATAAGATTTGGGGCGACTGGATAAATTCTGAGTACTATGGTGCTTCTTTAACTGGAGATCCTCTTCCGGACTGATGCCTTGTGCATTCCTAAATTCTATGTGTGCATTGTATGTCTTCCATCTATATGTCACAGGTAATAGGTTACACTCGGCTGTATTTATGGTTTTGTTATTTTATTTGTACGGTGTAATTGCTGATGTGTATTATTATCTGTATTGTTGACAAAAAATTTCAATAAAAACCATTTGAATAAAAAAAAAAAAGAATTGTAAAAAATACTGGCATATCCTCATAGAAGATGCAGACCTCAAAAATCTCCTGCCGAAAGACCACAAATTATTTTTAGAAGGGCCCCTATTCTCAAAAAATAAATTGGTAACCAATGAACTAAGGGAGAAGACTGAGAACCCTAAAAACTGGTTAAATTATAATATGGGCGGCTTCTACCACTGTGGACAATGTAAAGCCTGCAGAATCACCCATAAAAACAGCACACGCCCCACGACCAAATTTGAGAAACCCAATGGTACATATACAATAATGGGGAAAACAACATGCAACAGAAGCAATGTGATATATCTAATTACATGTCCCTGTGGTCTACAATACGTGGGAAGAACCACAAGAAAAATTAAAGTAAGAATCCAGGAACACATCCGGAACATCTTAAAGGGAAAGTCACACAGCCTTTCAAATCAATGAAAAAAAAAATACACAACCAAGATCCTGAACACCTTAACTTCCACGTTATTGAAAAAATTGAAAAAAACTGGAGAGGAGGAGAAATAATTAAAACTCTAAACAAGGCTGAAAGTAGATGGATCTACAACTTGAAAACATTATGCCCAAATGGGTTAAATATAGATTTCGAGCTTGTAGCATTCCTCTAGCTCACAGTAAAAAGTTGATCAGCTATACTATTGTTACAGCTGCCGCTGCCTCATGCAGTCGGTCAGCTGGTAAATTCTTCTCTTCCCCCGGTCTCCGGGAGGTAGCTGCTGCTATACAGGCCACGGCGAGCAGCTCTTACCTTTTCCACACTCCCTGCTCTGGCGCACGCTGCTCACTTCCTGGCCGACGGCTCCCTTAGTTTCAGCGTCATAGCAAACTGCTCTGACGCCGCGGCTCTCCTGTTTGGCGTGCCCCCTAGTGGCTGCTGTATTTATCTCTTTCACTGGTTCTCTCCTCCTATGGCAGACCTTCCCACCTTATTTAAACCCCTTCAGGTCACTTCCTAGGCGCCGGTTATAGTTCCTGCTTGTCAGTATCTGTGACCCGCTATTACTTGTGTGCCTAGTGCCTTGCCCTGTGCTTGCCTAGTGAATTGATCTCTGAGTGCCCTCCTGACCTGTTCCATACCATCCTACCTTGTGACTTACGTTTGTCTCCTCCCTGGGTCTCCTTCCTATTTTGTACCTACCCACCTCCGTCCTCCTATACTTACCTGACTGCTTGTGTTTGTGTTCTCTCGCTGAGAGTTCTGTGTGTTTGAGTGTGAATTAGCCCCAGTCTGTCTAATCCAGTATTGTGACCCTCATCCGTCCTTCTTGACTGGTTAGTGTTTATCGTTGTCCGTCTTGAGTTGGTCCCTACCAACTCATTCTGCTCCCACTAATCGTGTTCCCTTGTTTCTATTTGGTTCACTGTTGGGTTATCCCTTTTTCCCTTTTCTCCGGGCTGAGGTTCAATGGGCGCGACCAAGCTTTCAGGGCGTGCCCAAGTCCATCCCCACCATCAGGGGCCCTGGTGAAGACTACCTAAAGGTAAAGACTCCGCTACCCGGCAGCCGGCTTGCTCACCCTGACTGTCCTCCTAGTGATCACCCCGGAACTCCCCAAGGTAAACCCGGGGTATCACCCTTATATCTCATTGACCACTCCGATACTTCCCAGGTAAAACCGGAGTGTCATAACATTATTGTTACGATTGGCCACTGGGGATTGCACCCACAGTGGGGAACCGCAGCGTGGTGTGCTGACTGGAACCCAGGTACTCTCCGGAACCCTCACATACAGTACACACAAGACCAGATATAAAGTAAGGCAAACAGGTCTATTGGTCAAGTACTGAATTCTCTCAATAGTAAGCAGCATATAAATATTACAAACTGCAATATCTGAACTTCCAAATAGGTGAGCACAGAGGTAAGTAATACACCCAGGGAAATACAACAGATATACTACGAATACTGAGATTAGTGCAATGTGCACTACAGGTCCCAGCAATACAGAGAAAAGTACAGATGGTAAGTACTGAGTGGAAGCAAGATGGAAAACTACCAAACACACTGCAAGATGTTATAACAGCGGAGCAATGCTCTAACGATACACACAGCTAACACACTGGAGAATAATAACACAGTGGCATACAAGGCTGATGACTAAATACACTGCTAGATGGTACTCGCAGGCTGGATACACACACAGCAAACACACACTGGAGAAGAACTACACAGTGGAGGATAAGGCTGGCGGCTGAGTAACTGCAGATGACAACAGCAGAACCCTAACCAACGTGGCAAGGCTGGAACACGAACTCACTGCAAGACAGGAGACGCTAACACACGTGGCCAGGTAAACAAACACACTACCGCAAGATGGCACAAGCAGGTACTGTGAAAACCAACGTGGCAATAACACACGATCACTCACTGCAGATGACACAAGCAGGAGGCAATAAGCAACTGTGGTAGATGACACACACACGCCTGAACAGTCGGGGCAATGCAGGATGGTATGCACGCAACACTCAAACCAGCAAGTGGAATGGAGACCGGACCTGTCCAGGACAGAGGCCGATGGCGAGAGCAGCAAGCCACTCACGCTGCGCACCTTACCACACAGAGGGTACAACAGACAACGAAGAGAGGTATAACCAGGCAAGGGGTAACACTGGGAAACAGCGTAACAGGGTAGCAAGAGCAAAAAGCACTTATCAGGCACACGATGTCAGCGAGCATAAAGCAAGGACCAGACGCTATAACCGACGGTGTGCAGATCCCAGCAGCAGCTATTTAAAGAACCCTCCTCCAATCAGTGAGGAGGGCCTGACACACCTCCAGAGCTAATAGCTGCAGCTGGGAATGTGCAGCTAGCTGCACAGCTAGCAATGGCAGATACATAGCAGTAAAATAGGCAGGCATAAAATGAATAGAACAGTAAAATAACAGAACAGAAATACAGACATGTTAACGGAGTGTAACAGTACCCCCCCCCCCCTTGACGAGAGGCCAAAGGACCTCTCATACACGGTTTGTTAGGAAACCTGGCATGAAAACGTCTTTTAATACAGTCTGCATGTACATTGGTCGAGGGCTCCCAGGAGCGTTCTTCTGGCCCATATCCCTTCCAATGGAGAAGGTAGTGTAGTTGTCCTTGTACCCATTTGGAGTCAATTATGTCCTCGACAATGTACTCTGTCTGACCGTCAATTACCACTGGGGGTGGTTTGGCCGGAGGAACATGTCCAAATTTACTAGAAACTTTCACCGGCTTAAGCAAGGAAGCATGAAATGTATTCGGAATGCGCAGATTTCTGGGTAGTAACAGTCTGTATGCCACAGGATTTATTTTTTGAATGATTTTGTATGGACCAATGAACCGGGGACCCAGTTTAAATGATGGTTGTTTAATCTTTATGTTTTTTGTGGACAGCCAAACTCTGTCCCCCACCTTGAGTTTGGCTGGTCTCCTGTGCCTGTCCTCTCTGTTCTTCATCCGGAAAGCTGTCTGTTTTAATGAATTCACGACTTTTTTCCAGATGGTCCTCAGTTTCTTGGTAGCATTTTGAGCATCCTGATCAGTAGCGGGAATAATGAAAGAGTTTGACCTGGGATGAAAACCTTGAACACAGAAGAATGGTGATGTATGAGTAGATGAATGACATGAATTGTTATAGGCAAATTCTGCCCACGGAAGATTGTCTGTCCAGTTGTCTTGAAATTTGGATGTAAAGCATCTGAGGAATTGTTCTAAGGATTGATTGACACGTTCTGTCTGACCGTTGCTTTGGGGGTGGTATCCGGATGAGAGACTGATGTTGATACTCAACCCCCTACAGAATGCTCTCCAGAATTTGGCTATGAACTGAGGACCGCTGTCCGACACGATATCAGTAGGCAGTCCATGAAGTCTCACAATGTGTTTGCAGAACAGAGAGGACAGGACTTGAGCGTTAGGGAGTTTGATGAGGGGGATGAAGTGTGCCATTTTAGAGAATCTATCTACCACTACCCAGATTGTGGTACAATTGTTAGAGGAAGGAAGGTCCGTGATAAAGTCCATAGATAGATGTGTCCAAGGTCTGCTGGGGATGGGTAGTGGTAGTAGATGGCCGATGGGACGATTCCTAGGAGTCTTATTCCTGGCGCAGGTCTCACAAGATTCCACGAATTCCCTTGTGTCCTGCTGGAGTGTGGGCCACCAAACGGTTCGAGACATGAGTTCTATGGTTCTCTGGATGCCAAGATGACCCGCAGATTTAGTGGCATGATTCTGGGTAAGAACCGATTTCCGCAGACTTTCAGGAACAAACAGTCGATTCTCCGGTTTTCCAGCAGGACATGGGTCTTGGGCATTCAGTAGTTGTTCCTGTAGGTCTTGAGTATAGCCCACAATTAGCTTTTCTGCTGGGATCACGGGTTGTGGAGAGGTGTCAGTTGGCTGTACACTTTGAATGGA